>JARFJB010001876.1:177500-400000 GCA_036346205.1 Vesta saturnalis
GTGTGTGTGTGTGTGTGTGTGTGTGTGTGTGTGTGTGTGTGTGTGTGTGTGTGTGTGTGTGTGTGGTGTGTGTGTGTGTGTGCGTGTGTGCGTGTGCGTGTGCTGCGTGCGTGCGTGCGTGCGTGCGTGTGTGCGTGCGTGTGTGCGTGTGCGTGTGTGCTGTGTCTGTGTGTGTGTGTGTGTGTGTGTGTGTGTGTGTGTGTGTGTGCCCGCGTGCGTGCGTGCGGCGTGTGTAGTGTTTTGTTATTAAATATATCCATAATGTCACGTATTCACTGCGATATCAATGCTTCGCGTTATTAATACATTTATCGTGTAAAATGGTCTTAACAACTTCATTATTCAGAAGCGTTACTAAGAGAAAAAAGTCAGTGTTTTTTAATCAACATTTTTACTGCTCCTCAGTTTTCGTTCATTATTAATTCTTATATTTCAAGTTTTGTTGTTGGTTATTTAATATTACAAGTTATTTTAACATTTCATTGACATTTTACATAATAAACATTTGTGTGAGTGTTAAAGGGTGTGCTGGAGAAGAAAAAAGTATACGATTGGCCAATCAAGAAGAACTGTACAGCACTTAAAGGTAAGCTCTTAAGGCCACTTTATAATATTCCGAATAAATTCAATGTACCCTGCCTACAGTTCATATTGGCTCACTGTAGCTTCATAGTTGTGTATCCAATTAATTTAATTTTCACAACCGCAAATACACAACATTTTGGTCCTCGCGAGCCGGATTCGGCAGGTTTAAGTAGTGATGTCATATTTTTTATATTTGTTCGTTCTCTTTGCACATATAACATCAGGGTGGCCCATAAAAAATGTCGTTTTTTTTTAAGTTTCTTATTTAGCCCTTCTGCTTCTGTCTAGAAAACGTTTTATATGTTAATGCTATGCAGTATTAAAAGCTAATCAACCATGCAGTGTCCCGTATAATCTGTTTCTGATATTCTTTTGTTTCGAACTAGCAATAAAGTCAAAATGGCTGACCAAAAATACGAAGTTTTAATACTGTTGCGTCATCAAGTGAAGTAGAAGGGAAGGAATAGTGAACATTCATACGGCGCAGCGCTGGTTTCAAAATTTAATGCGGAGATACAAGTCTTAAGAGGAAACAGGGTTCTGGTCGCAACTCGTTAGTAACGATGAACTTCGAGTTGTTGTTGAAATAAATCCATCGAAAAGTACCCGTAAGCTGTATATATATATATATATATATATATATATATATATATGTGTGTGTGTGTGTGCGTGTGCGTGTGCGTGTGCGTGCGTGCGTGTGCGTGTGCGTGTGCGTGTGCGTGCGTGCGTGCGTGCGTGTGTGTGTGTGTCCATAATGTCACGTAATGACTGCGATATCAATGCTTCGCGTTATTAATACATTTATCGTGTAAATGGTCTTAACAGCTTCACTATTCAGAAGCGTTACTAAGAGAAAAAAAGTCAGTGTTTTTTTAATCAACATTTTTTCCTGCTCCTCAGTTTTCGTTCATTATTAATTCTTATATCTCAAGTTTTGTTGTTGGTTATTTAATATTACAAGTTATTTTAACTTTTCATTGACGTTTTACATAACAATCATTTGTGTGAGTGTTAAATTGTGTGCTGGAGAAGAAGAAGTCCACTATTGGCCAATCAAGGAAAACTGTACAGCAATTAAGGGTAAGCTCTTAAGACCACGTCATAATATTCCGAATAAGTTCAATTTACCTGCTTACAGTCCATATTCATAGTTGTCTATCCAATTTTTTTTATGATTGTGGACCTGAACAGGCTAAATTTGGCCTATCGTGCTAAAGCACCCAGGAACACTTAGGAGGATGGATAGAGGTATAATGAATTGCCAATAGATGCCTATGAACAGCTACCTTAAATTTTCTCATATCATCAGTGAGAGGAAAGCAGGAACTAGGGAGATCATTCCAGAGTTTAGAAGCCGTGTAGAAAAATGTGGATTGCGCCCGTTTGGTCCGACAAGTGGAGATTTGTACTGCATGTTGATGATGTGAATGAGCGAACCGAGTCTTTCTCGCAAAGATAGCCGAGATGGTATCAAAGATTATAATTCAGCAGCACAATAGCCGTTGTAATAACGATAATAAAAATAAAGAACTGAAACCATCCTTCTATGCTCAAGGGACTGTTGTGAAGTTAATAAGGGGTCATTTATAAGCCTAATCGCTCCTTTTGAATACGATCAACGATATCGAGAGCGTATTGGAGCACTAACCCAAAGGTGAGAATTATATTCCTGATGAGGCTGAATTTGGGCCTTATACAGCAGAAGAGTTGTCGAGAGGTAAAGTACTGCTTAGATCTGTACAAAATACTATTTTACGAACAGCTGTTTTGGTAGCTGACAGAAGATGGTCAAACCATGAGAGATTTGAAGATACAGTCATACCCAACAGAGTAATAGAGTCTGAAAACTTAAGAACTGGGCCATTCATACTTACAACAGGAAATGATCGATCTTTTTGGCGGACACAAACCAACACTGAGTTTTGTTTTGATTTGACATAGAAGGTGGATTACTATGAGTAGACTGAGATGAACTACAGTGAAGAGTGCTATCGTCAGTAAAGCAATGGATGGGGTTAGTTGTTGAAGAAATAAGGTCATTTATGTACAGTAGAAAAAGTGTAGATGTTATAACGGATCCCTGTGGTACGCCCGCGTTAATGCTAACTTCTTTTTAAAAAGCCATCAACTACGACACGTATTCGTCTTTTATCAAGAAAACTAGAAACTCAGTTGATGAGTGTATCATTTAACCCAAACGAGGTGAGTTTGGCAAGTAAACACTTATGCCAAACTTGGTCAAATGACTTTTATACATCTAAAGCGACTACAACTGTTTCACCGGACTGCTCTACTGTATTGTTCCAAACTTGGGTCACATATGAAAGAAGATCACCTGTTGAACCACTTTGCCTAAACCCATATTGGTGGTTTTTAGTTTCAAGGAACGTGAGAAGTTGCTGATTGATGGCTTTTTCCATGATTTTAGACAAAATGGAAGTGGTGGCAATTGGTCGGTAGTTTGAAGGATCGGTCTTATCGCCTTTTTTGGGAATAGGTTGAACATTTGCTAATTTCCATGAAGAACGGAATTCCCAGAAGACAGAGATCGTATAGAGCTTAGATAGGACTTGGTACTAGTTCGGGGAACATTTCTTTAAGACAATAGCTGGGATACCGTCTGGGCCAGTCGCTTTATTGAGATCAAGCCTACTGATGATCGATTCCAAGAGCTTGTACCGAAAATGGAATTGGTTTCATAGCGTATGAAGAAGAGTTGACTAGGGTACATCTTTTCAGAATCATTGAGACACGAGTTTGATGCAAACAAATCCACAAAAACATTGGCTTTGTCTACAGAATCAGCAACTACCGATCCGTCAATAGATGTCAGAAATGAAGATGTTTGGCTTTAGCTAAAGACCAAAATTTACGACTGCCTAAAGGAGATGTAGCTAGTTCATTGCATTTTCGTTGTTCGAACAACTTTTTTCAGTTTTAGTGCTGACACCTTTGCAGATATTTCTAGCACCAACGTATTCTATATGACTGTCGACCGATTTATTAGATTTCCATTTAACGTAATATTTATTTTTTAAAATATTGCATTAGCACAATTTAATTTTCACAACCGCCAAAACACAACATCACTAAAAGCTAACAGTTACTCCATTAAAGAAATTAATAATATAATTAGACCCGTTGAGGTTAGAGCTTTTGAGTTTTTAAATGGTGTATTTTTATATCCATATTTTACACAAATCTATACGTTTCGTCAACAATTACAGTTATCGCCCTCAGTAGTGGTAATATCTTTCAGAAAAATATGTTACGATTTTAATTAAGTTTAAATATTGTTTAAATTTTAGGTATACATACATTGAATAGTAAATAATAAAACCCTGACCTCAAACTTGTCTTTATCTATAGCGTATACATTGAATTTCCCTTCGAAAACGTTCCCATTTGAAAACATTACGAATTGTGCATAAAGTGCTTGTTGAAATCACAGAATATTGTTTAAAGTGATTAAGCCAATTATAAAAATAGCATTGGAATCTAAAGCAAGATACCTTTTATAATTGAGAATATTTCTCAGTATCAATTAAAATTGGATTTGGATGATACACATTCGTTTTATAGAAATGTATAAAGGAAAACCTTCTATTAGAAGCTAAGTTTCTTTGCAAATAACTAAGCCTTGGGCAAGTACAATTTTAGGTTTTTGTTTGCGATTTATTAAAGTATACTTTATACAACGTGGTCTTGGTGAATTGCAATAAGTACGATTATGGATCAAAAATGTAATTCCATACTTCCGAAACGGTATTGAAGTCTGGTAGACAAATACAGTTGCTGGAGATTATTATATTACTACTTATTGGAAACTTCTGGATTATTTCCACGATTAGTCTATTCGAACGACTCAGGAGATATAGAAGAAAAGAAGATTTATAATCTTAATTATATACGTGTTTATTATTTCAAGAATGACATTTATTCATTTCATTTCTTACTGTTCACCTACGCATATCGACATTCATACCATTTACCTCACGTTCGCATTTGTAACATTATTCAACGCTCATTTGTGTAACATTAAATTTAATTAATAAAACATAAATGTGTATTTTAGAAGTTTCCAATATCAAAGAGGGTTAAGAGAATAGCTACTTACTTTAATCCATTATTTTTGGGTACGCTACAGTACTGGCTTAGTAAATTATTCAAGTAATCTAATTTTTTAAACAAGGCTAACAGAACTTAGGATGCTTTTGGCACTAATAACTCTATTACCTATGGGCTTTTGTTGAGTATTTTGAAAGTATGTTAAGTTCACACGTAGGTTACTAAAAGAAGAATTAATTTTTGAAATTAATACGAGAGGTGATTTTGTGTACGATAGTTATAATACTAAAGGTTTGTGTAAATTATTGAGAAAACTTTTGAGTTTAGAAGAGGCCGGAAAATGTTTTAAAACTGAATCTAGTGTTGATTCAAGAATGAACTTGTCGTAATAAAAAAGAAACTGATGATGTTGAAATTTCGATATGTTCACTCAGGAGAATTGGAACTAAATTATGTCATATATTGAAGAGGTTAGAGAAAATGGAAACTAAAGTTGATAATAAATGCAGGGAAAATCTAAATTAATAACTTTATGTTGTAATTACGTTAGTGAACTTAATAGTTTAACAGTGTCATTTAAAAATTCAAAACCAGTAGATTAAATGTTTCAAACTAGTATTTATGGGGATCAACGAACATCTACCACCTCAGCACAACAGAATTTAAACAAGCTTCTATGGCAGCATCAGATTCAGAAATTACTGCAAAAATGTTAGAAAGTTTGTGTATAAACGAAAAACTTAATATTAGAAAATGGGATTAAAGTTTAGCGGCGAATCAGATATTATGAAAGTGAATTGCTTTCTTCAACGAGTAAATGAGTTGAGTTAATCAAGGGGTGTACAAGTAAAGGACAATTATTTCGAAGTGCGATGGAATTGTTTGAAGGCAATGCGTTGGTGTGGTTTCGATCAGTTCAGGGCGCGCCAGGAGCATGCGGCGCCTGTGTCAAAATTTTTATGGCGCCCATTAATTAAAAACATCTGTATCAAAACTAATATTATAAATATTTTGCATGCCTAGGTGATAAGAGCTCCAACAACTATAGGTTCGGACACTTTAATATTTAATTCTCTAGTAGCATTTTTAAGTAATACGACATGAATAAAAATAATGAATAATTAATTTGAAATACTATAATTTTAGGCTTATGTTTAGGGGCATTTAAATGACTGTTTTGTTATATTCTTAACGCATTGAAATAAAAAACACACAAAGATTGAAATAGTCTGTGTAAACTTTTTTATTTAAAATACAAAATTACAAACACAAGAAAACAGATAAACAACAATAATAAATGAAAATATAATATTTATAATATAAACATAATACATATTATACGGTAAATTAAATACAAACAATGTAAATAAGTCATTAAATAAATTTTACTTTCCTAGCTTTTAGCAAAGAAAAAGTTTGGATAATATCATGAATATCAAGTTTATCCAGTATGTCAGACTCAATTGAAATTATTGCGAGATCTGATAATCTATTTTGCGCCATTGTGGAGCGTAAATAACTCTTTATGATTTTTAATTTCGAAAAGACCGCTCGCGGACGCAACTGACACAGGTAATGATAAAAGAATACGGAGTGCTACAGTAAAATTTGGAAAAACTCCTACTAAATCATTTGAATAAATATACTGAATTATTTGGGATATATTTTTTGAATTCGGAATAAATACCTACTTGACATTGTAAAATTTCTTCACATAAATCATCTGCGTCAATATCGGACTGATTTTCATGAGTTAATTTTGTAGCAAGATAATAGGTATTCTTTATTTTGTAAATTATCTAATGAATATAAAAACTGGAATGAATCCATATGTTCTTTTAATAAAGAAAATCTGTCTTGTAACGAAATTAAAGTTTGATCTATTATACAGAAATAAAAATTTACTTTGAATGAATTTTCAGGATTTACTATAGGTTGATCTTCATGTTCATAATCAAATTGAGTAGATTTTTTACGTCGTCTTAATGGCCTCGCACTACGAAATTCAGTTTCTATGTCAAACTTTTCTGCAATTAATTTGGAACTTTCAACAATTTCTGGAAAACTAGCATCAGATCGATAATTAGTTAATTGTATTTAGTTTGTTTAATGCATCCAAAGCAAGTTGCAAATTTGTAATTTGAGATTGAAGCATTTTACTCACAAAATTTACTTGATTTAAAATATCATACCACACTTTAACGGAGCAAATAAATGTAAATGTAAAAATTTTTTCTCCCAGACATTTTGCTTGGTATTTAGATTGTTTGTCGACTCTTGTGTGGTCATTGCAAATTTCAAATAATGCATCAAAAACTTCTGGTAAATATTTATAGAGAGGCTTTATGGCATCAATTCTACTTGACCAGCATGTTACGGATAAGGGCTTTAAAGTTAAATTAGTAACATGCTTGATTAAGATATTCCATCGATTAGTAGACGATGAGAAAAATTTGTATTATATTAAAAAAATTTATTGCTTCATGGTTGATATTAGCGGCATCATTTACAATTAGATTCAGGCTGTGATTCGCACAAGGAACATAAAAAGCTAGCGGTTCAAATCTAAAATTCTTTTTTGTAGGCCACTATTTTTGCCGCGCATGTTAGAGCCATTATCATAGCCTTGGCCTCTTATATTATTTATGTCTAAATTTAATGTTTTTAATAGATCAATAAGAAATGTTGTTAATCCAGCCCCTGTAACATCTAAAATTGGATAAAATGCTAAAAAATGTTCATGTATTTCAGTCGATCCTAATGCTAAATTGAAATGAAAGAATCGAATTATTACACTTATTTGCTCAATATGAGAAACATCCGGAGTGCAATCTAATATTATTGAAAAATATTTATTTTGTCGACATAAATTTATAATATGATTTTTAATATTAAAAGCCATTAAGGAAAGTATTTCATTTTGATTTTGTCTCCTAGATATGTTGGCATTTTGTGAAATTCAGAATCGCTATTTATACGTCGTGTGTGTTCCGATATAATAGGATCAAACTTTTCTAGCATTTCAATACATTTTAAAAAATTACCATTGTTGCGATTGTAAAGATTATTGCTTTTGCCTCGAAGTGCTAAATTTTGTTTACATAAAATTGAATTACATAAATTATTCGCTTTATTACTTCATACCATCGTTTACTTTCAATGTCTAATATTGTTTGCTGTAAATAATCAACAGTAGTTTTATTTTGAACGATAGAAGCAACTCTGTCCATTTTTGTAGTTAGTAAAGTGAGTGGAAGTTTTTCATGGCGGTTCAGGTACATTGCTATATGATGCCAGTCATTAAATCCCTGAATAAATCTATTTTGCTGAGAAGGTTCGAAAAGTTTACAACAAAAGCAATAAACATTCTTTTCGTAATTGAGTAAATCAACCAATTTCTATTACATTCTTCACCATTTTTAAGTTTCTCTTATAGTAACTTTCAGAAAATTTTCGACCCAACAAATCGCGCGGAAAATTAAAGTTTTTATTTGTTTAGGACCCGTTTTATAATAGCTTGCCTAGATATGTGAGATATTGGTTCCGGCCAAAGCCCTGGGTCATCAAATGCACATTTATTTATTGTATCTGTCTGTCTCTTCAGTATAGTCCCCAGATCAAAAACAGGGTAATTTCTTCAACGATTTGATTATCTTCACTGGGAGTTGGTCCTGGCTGACTTTGTATTTTGAATTCAATTCCTGAATTGAATCTGGCGGATAATCTTGGTCAGTTCTGGTCGTTTGTTTCGTAAAATACTGTGTTAATCTTGAAGCATTTTCTCTTGTTCTTCTTGGCGTCTTTTTTATTAATTAAATTTTGATGCCCGGAGAGTTTCTTTTCTTTCTTTCTTGAGACATCTAAATAAAATATTCAATAAATTATAAATGTAATTATTCTATTACCAAAAGTCTTGTTTGCGTTATTTGCTTTAGTTTTGTTTTAATTATAGGAAAGTATGAAGTAACATTTTCGAATAATTTCGCTTTTATTACTTTTTTTTCTAGATTTTGCAAACATGATCGCTACCCCTACTGGGAAATGCGTATTGTTATGTATGTATGTTTATTTTAAATGCAACATAGCTTACATTTAATCTTTAATGTTCTTGATATTCTTAAATTCACATTCACTCACAAATATTTTAAAAATACAAGGTACATAAATTTTACACTAGTGCAGTACTGCTTGCTGAAGGAGAATGAAGCAAATAATATGTTTGTTCAATCATAGACGATTTCAAGTAATGCATGTTTTAACAAGACTAATCGAGTTAGAACGCTTGCGCTGAATTTTGTAAATTCGTGCGTGGACAAATTTCCGCCGCCGCGTCGCCGCGCACCCGCCCCGCGGCTATATATCCATCGGCGATTTAACATGAAGAGTCCACTGTATACATGATATTAACACGACTATACGAACTATTCATGTAGAACAAGAATAATTACTGAGATCATAAATAAGTTATAATAAAATAAGGCGATATTGAATTATTTTAATCGCAACCTATAACGAAGTTTGAATTATATACATTTTAAGGCCTTCTCCTCCTGGCGCCTATCTTCGCTGACACATTCGACACGTGGACGGCGCGCCTCTGGATCAGTTCAAGTTAAAGTATTTGATTGGGAAAGTTTTTCGGGTCTAGGACGTTTCAGCACGGCCTTTCCGCCGTGGGCGTCTCGCCGTAGAGCCGTCACTGTTAAACCGCTGGCCGGTTTGCCGCTGCCCGGTTCGCCGCTAAAGCTATAGTACATCTTGCAAAGGGAAACATATTTAGGATTTTTGAGGAATACAATCATAGCCTCACACTTTAAATTCAGTAGTTCCATTTATACTTACGCTTGACCATTATAAAATAACAGAATCAACGCATTGAATAAGGTGAAAGACTATTACAATAAGTTGCTGTTACTCTTTTTTTTTGTTGTGTTAAGATTTAATAGTACATTGTTACATGTCCAATCCGCACTAGGAACCGCGTATGCTTACATTAGTAAGCGTGTTTCCAAGCCAGCTACAGTGGAAGTGGGCGGGGTCGAGATAAGGAGTAAAATGATTGAATAACAAACTCAAACACCTTACACTTACCATAAATTCACAACTTATACAGCTCAGTCCGGGAAAGATGTCTCTTGGCGCCACCCCAAACTTACATTTAGCTAAAATAAATCGTCTTAGGCGAGATGGTAAATTAATCCTGTTTAATCGTGGAAAATAAGATTGAAGCCTACTCAGTAAACTCATACACTAACTTCTCAAAGTCAAACACACTTCCAAACAAATCAATTCAAAACTTCAGAAAATTTAGTGATAAACGGATCGTTATAACTTACTGAGCACACTCTGTATAAATAGAAACTCCAATTAATAAAAAAAAAATAAAACGTTAACTTCAAAATTAAATAAACAATCAATGCCCAATTTAGAAAAACACCCGTAACACAAAATGAATAAAGGAAACGATTGAATGATATTCGATATATCAATGAAAACTACTCGTTAATTGCTAAATAACTCAACGTTAGAATGTTTAGTGCTTTCCTCATTAATGATCTCTTTATATTTTATTAAAATACCAACTTTAGTGATCGTAGTTAGGCATCCATAAATATATCTATGCTTTCTCACTTCAAATATAAACGTTCTGCTTTATGGAAATACCAGATCAAAATTGAGTACTTTGTTACTAATGTCCTGCTTTACTTTCCAAAGTTTTACTGAAATTTTGTGAACGATCTGACCAATACAAGATGTCAAATCGATCCTTAATCTCCAAAATAAAAAAATAAGGTAAAGATTATTTTCAATTATTAAACATATGTAACCAGTCAAGTCAATATCACAAATAAACAACGAAATAATTTAAACACTCTGTACATATATTGTGGAGAAATATTTTCACAACCGTGGTCGAAACCACCAAATAGCCCTAATTTAAAAAAAATCCCAAATCTTAGAACTAAACATATATAAAAAAAAAATATCGGTACAGCTCGACTACCTACCTTTTTTTTTATTTTAACTTAAATGAATAATCATCAAAACAAAGAAAGAAAATTATCTTAAAAAGGTGCTCGTACTCGTATTTGTCAATAAGTCTTATAGCTAATTCTTACAATAAAGGTCATTTAATCCGTTTCCTGCCGGTAGCACATTTAATCGGTGAGATGTAATCCTTTATTCGCTAACGGCCTTTAAACTAGCCAAAACTTTGGGTACACACACAACAGCTATTAACGCACTCGCGAACAGTTCTTCATTCACATGTCTTCATGATCCTTTTGTTTCTCTTTAATTTAGCATAACATCGTATTTGTCTATAGATGTTAGCTCTTCACTACATACACGTTTAACCACCACATCTTTAAGCTACTTTCACAATTTTCGGTCCATTAACTTAAGTGGTTACCTTAAGCTTATAAAACTTTTGTAATGTCACGCACTGTACTAAATACTTTTAACAAAATACTTTTAATTTATTGAAGAAAATAATATAAAATGGTTCTTTCTTCAATCCTCAATTTACTGCTTTCTTTATTTATGAATGTCTGCTTAATGTTAATCTCACTAAAGGTTATTGTAGTCGTTCCACTTATACGCTGCACACATTACGATTTTCATAAACAAAACTTCCCACTAAAACATTCTAAGCGTTAATCATAAATCAGCGCGCGACGTCTACTCTAGTCAACGCTTAAGCTTATCTTCTCTCTTATCTCAAGACGGGCACTCTCTTATATGCTTTTAGCCCTCCTTTCCAAATGCATCTCGCGCTAAATTCAAAATATATCTATCATAATCGCGTCTTCTGCGTCTCTACATAGCGTCACAATGTCCAGCATGGACTCAACCACGCTACCCTTGTACAACACCCGCCGCCATCTCTATTTTACGTGGAAACTTATAAAATGTCCTCAAGGAAATCATCTATCCTCACCACATTCATTCAGTATATTCACCAGGCCGTTCTTCGTCTTTTCATACATATCTTGCATGTGCGAATTTTATTTCCGCATCATTTTCGCAAAATCATCCCATTCTGATGTCCCTTTACGTACACATATGCATTCGATTTACCAATATAGCATAATATTACCAAAAATTTCCACAACCAAAAATATGAATCCATATTCCTTACTGCATGTTAATACAATTTTAATATACCACAAACTCACTCATTTGTACGTCTACAACCATTTCTTTAGTTCAAATTCCTTCATACACAGTAGTAAAAGACCAGTAGTTTTACCAGTGCCGTATCAATAAAAATTTAATCAAAACATTATTTCTCAACCAAATTTAACGCTTTCAGCACGAAAATCTTTCTATAACATTCAAATATTTCTTCATACGATAACTAAGGCTTCATTAAAAATTCAGTGGCGTATCATTTACACCACTTACCTTAAGTACACATACAAAACAAGAAAAAAAATTCTTTTCATGCAAACTCAGTTCAACTGCACTCAAAATACGTTATCAAAATACTGCATATACATGTTGCGTCAAAAGAAAATTACAACATACATGTTGATCTTGATTCCATTCAGTATATTTTCTCTTTAAAAAGTGACCTATACCATTTTCTTGTTTATTTTAAGTTTATTCAGTACTTTTTATAGCTATTTTAGTTATTTCTACGTGCACAAAATTCCCACTTTTTTTATTATTATTATTTATTATTTTGGAAAAATAAACGTTTATTATTTTATATGTTAATATTAAATAATTAAATTAAATACGTTAATACACTATATTACTGAAATAGGTAATTGTAAATAGATAATTGTACAGGTAATAATAGGTAATTGTAAGTACTCTAAAATTGATCTGTTATGAAATTCTGTCACAATTCTCAAAATTCTGTCCTCCGCTAAAAGAAACTTCTTCAGCTTCTGTGGAGGAGTTTGACCGACCACGCACACGCACACGCACACGCACACGCACACGCACACGCACACACACACACACACACACACACACACACAAAGCCATCACACGAAAACTTTTCAACGACGCGTTTACTTAATTTGGAATAGCATTTTAAGAGTGCTTCGTATCAAATACAAGACGAAACTAAATATTTATTTACAGATACTAATGTGATAATGAATCTAAATCCATTCTTCATCATCCACCTTAATATTGTTTTCTAACCTGTAATGTTGGGCGCCTAATGGGGGTGCTAATAATAATTTGCCCATTAGAAATAATGAAAAACGGGGTATACAGTTTGGTAGATACGTGAGTTTTTATACAATATATATATATATATATATATATATATATATATATAATAAAATTTAAGATGGTATGTAGTAGTGTTGAATTGAATGGAATAAAATAATTCTGGCGGCGAAACGGCCGGCGGCTGAACGTCCAGCGGCAAAACGTCCAGCGGCGAATAGACCTGGTGGAGAAACGTCCGCGGCGAAATGGCGGCGACGAACAGGCCGCGGCCAAACGTCCCATCCCCAGTTTGTCTGCGTAACGAATTCTTACCCAGAGATTACAATGGCAAGCTTGGGCTTCAAATAACCAGCAGGTCATAAGGAGAAAAAGAATCGATCGGCATTTATGTTGCTTTTATGAATAATTTGTTTAAAAGACTAAAAATTATTAGAAAAAACATTCTACCTTTGTATCAAAATCAACTTATGCTTGTCGATGTAACCGCTCAAGATCAGTTAATATAGTTTTGTAGAAAATTAGACGAAACAAAAACATCTATTTCGAATTTTGTCCCCCCTTACTTAGATAAAACTGTAGAAGTGTATTTCAGTTCCACTAAGGTTGCTAAAAAGAAATTGAGTAATACAGAGTTAGACAAACCACACGTATATATATATATATATATATATATATATATATATATATATATATATATATATATATATATATATATACATTAAAGGATAACGGAGATACAAGGGGGTCCCAAAATGCAATATTTTCCATTTCGCCCGGTATCTCAGAAATGTAGCGGGCTATGAAAGTTTTATTTATACCAGCGTTCTTCTCACAAAAAAGTAGCACAGTATTGTGCAACTCTTTACTCTTTACTCGTAAGTGAGATATCCCGAAATATCATCTAAAGTGGGATACACTGTACACTTCTAGGCTGACAAGAAATCTCAAACAATGTGAGATTTATTAGAATCTAATCGATTTATTCAAACAATCTTTTCTGAGACTCGCGGAAAAAATTGTTTGGACAATATATTTATAAATTTTTCTACCTCTAATTATAGTAGTGTTACATTTGTGAATGGGATATCGCATTAGTACACAGATTTGCGACTGCAATATCAGTTTTTCAAATTTTCATGCAGCAGCTTATGAATACTATTTGGAATACTTCCCAATAGTTAAAATTACTAAAAAGAAATGCGCCTCTAATACAAAGCGGTTTAATCGTGATCGTACGTTAAGAGCTCAACGTGAATTAACCAACGAATTGTATTCCAAGTATCGTACTCATAACTTGTATGAAATAAAAAAGTTGTTTGCAAATGATAAAAAAGAAATTAGATGAGCCAAAAAAAAAAAGGCTAACGATAACTTTATATCACATTCTAGGAATTCTGCTAAAGCAACGTGATCTTTAATCAATTCAAATAAAACTTTGAACGATGATTTACATTGCGATTTATCAGCAAATGATTTTAATTTTCATTTTACTAATATTCCTGCTCACGTTCCTTGAAACTAACAAACTCCTTAGTGACCACCAATATGGGTTTAGGCAAAGTCGTTCAACAGGCGATCTTCTTTCATATGTGACCCAAGTTTGGAACAATACAGTAGAGCAGTCAGGTGAAACAGTTGTAGTCGCCTTAGATATCTCAAAGACATTTGACCAAGTTTGGCATAAGTGTTTACTTGCCAAACTCACCTCGTTGGGTTAAATGATACGCTCTTCAACTGGGTTTCTAGTTTCCTTGATAAAAGACGAATACGTGTCGTAGTTGATGGCTTTTTTCAAAGAAGTTAGCATTAACGCGGGCGTACCACAGGGATCCGTTATAACACCTACACTTTTCTACTGTACATAAATGACCTTATTTCTTCAACAACTAACCCCATCCATTTCTTTACTGACGATAGCACTCTTCACTGTAGTTCATCTCAGTCTACTCATAGTGATAATCCACCTGCTATGTAAAATCAAGAAATTAAAGCTGAAATGGCAAATTCAATCAACAAAGACATTTAACGTATTCTCGAATGGGGAAGCAATAATCTAGTTAAATTTAATGCTAACAAAACTCAGTGTTGCCTTATGTCCGCCAAAGAAGATCGATCATTTCCTGTTGTAAGTATGAATGGCTCAGTTCTTAAGTTTTCAGACTCTATTACTCTGTTGGGTATGACTGTATCTTCAAATCTCTCATGGGTTGACCATTTTCTGTCAGCTACCAAAACATCTGCTTTTTGTACAGATCTAAGCAGTACTTTACCTCTCGACAACTCCTTCTGCTGTATAAGGCCCAAATTGGGCCTCATCTGAATATAATTCTCACCTCTGGGTTAGTGCTCCCCAATACGCTCTCGATATCGTTGATCGCATTCAAAAGAGAGCGATTAAGCTTATAAATGACCCCTTCTTAACTTCTCACACGCAGTCCCTTGAGCATAGAAGGATGGTTTCAGTTCTTTCTTTCTATTATCGTTACAACGGCTATTGTGCTGCTGAATTATATTCTTTGATACGATCCCGGGCTATCTTTGCAAGAAAAACTCAGTTCGCTCATTCACATCATCAGTATGCAGTACAAATCTCCACTTGTACCAAACGGGCGCAATCCACATTTTTCTACACGGATTCTAAACTCTGGAATGATCTCCCTAGTTCCTGCTTTCCTCTCACTTATGACATGGGAAAATTTAAGGTAACTGTTCATAGGCAGCTATTGGCAATTCATTATCCCTCTATCCATCATCCTAAGTGTTCCTGAGTGCTTTAGCACGATAGGCCAATTTTAGCCTGTTCAGGTCCACAATCATAAAAAAAAAAAATTACGAAGCAAATTTTATCTGAACTTTCTGCTAGCATTAATAATGCGACTCTGGACTATAACTTTACGACGAAAAATGATTTTTTTTTTGTTGAGTTTAAATGTATTCCTCAAGTGCAACTACTTGATGCTATATCGGTTTAAAAACAATAATTAAAATAATAATTATAATAATAATAATTATGATAATAATAATTATAATAATAGTAATTATACGGCTTTAGCACAAATTTAATCAAACGAAACATGAGCGTATTAGTTGGACCATTAATAAAGTTAGTAAATATTGTGATTAAGTCCGGGCAACAGGAATATTTCAATTTCTCCTGTTTTTAGCAAAATAATAGAAACCATTCTTTATAAACAGATAAATGACTGTTCTGAAAGTAATCAAATTTTTTATAAACATCAGTACGGTTTCATGAGCAAGAGTAGCACATCTGATGCAATAATGCATTTGTTAACAATACCCTAGAATGCTTTGAGAATGGTCAATATGCGGTGGCAGCGTTTCTTGATCTTTCCAAGGCTTTTGATTGCGTAGCTCATACAATAATATCACCGAAGCTGAAATTTATACATAATTTCAGTGACATAGGGTAAAGTTGGGTAATTGCGGCCCCTTGGGTAATACCGGACACTCTCTGTTATCCCCATTATTTCGCGCAAGATATGCTACGTCACACCCACGCGGTCGGTTTAGGCAGTCACCCACAGAACTTTCGTGGAGAACGTAGTGATATAAGCGATTTGTCGTCGAAAATTTCATTTTGTAACCAACTGATCTATAAATTGAGCGTTTTTGAAGGTAAGTACCGAATTTCATAATAGTTTTTTCATGTTTTAAATAGTTAGGCATAGAGTATTCATGCATTTTCTATGAGAAAATGATATAAAAAAGCCAACTACAATGAGGTAAAGTAGTGTATTAGATTCTTATTTTTGATCATGCATTTCGGCAAATTGCGGTCACCTGTTTCCGGGTAATGGCGGACAGCAGGATAATTGCGGACGTCAATTTTTTATTTTATATTATATAATTACACACGCAATACCTATTAAGATAAAAAGTTGCACAATTTTGTCATTGATTTAAAATTCATACTTTTCTTTCATATCCTATACCGCGGAAAATTTGGAAAAAGAAATTCGTGAAGGTGCTTCAATAAGAAGTGTGGCTAAAAGGTTTTCCATTCCCAGAAGTACATTATTCGATAGATTCCATATCCGTCGTCCGCTTCCTCCTTCTTTGGGACGTAAAGCAGTTTTTCCAGAAGGAGAAGAAAAAAAATTAGCGGATCACATTAAAAAATTGGCAAAATTATACTATGGGATAACTTTGCGTGAAATTAAAAATGTGCCTATGATTAATGCCAAAAGATGAATATTTCAACTCCATTTCAGAGAATAAGGAAGAAGCTGGCAAAGATTGGGCTCAGGATTTATGAAAAGAAATAAATTGAGCCTTAACAAGCCAGAAGGTAGAAGCTTGCAGGGAGTAACTGCTTTTAATCGTGAAGAAATGGCTCTACTTTGGTCTAACCTCACTACCATAATGGATACCAGTTCCCCAAAAGAATATACAACATGAATGAAACGGGTATTAGCACGGTACAGCGCCCGGGAAAGATTTCAGCTGAAAAGGGCAAAGAGGAGTGGGATTTGTCACTAGTGGTGAGAAGGGCACTACAAGATCCGGTTTTACTAGTTATGGACAACCATGCAACTCACTGCACATTAGAGGCATACAATTTTTGTAAGCAGAATGGTATTGTTGTACTTACTCTTCCTCCACATGGAACCGATAAGATTTAAGCACTGGATGTTGCTTTTTTTCACCCCTTAAAAGTAGCATATTACGCAGAATGTGACAAATACTTAAAAAATCATCCAGGTGAATGTATAACAGCATATCAACTTGCAGAACTATTTAACAATGCGTTTATGAGAGTGCTAATCCAGAAAAGACTATTAAAGGGTTTAGGACAACTGGACTTTATCCTCAAAATGAACATGCATTTACAGATGAGGACTTATTACCCGCCGACTGCCTAGCAGTCAATAATGCAAATGAGACTGCAGACGAAAATGTTAACCAGATCGAGAAGGAAAACGAAACAACTCCAAAAACTGGCATCCAGAACCAATTAGAAAAAACTCCTGAAAATATAGTATATGAAAAGGAAATACAAAATGAAGAACACAGCCATGATGGAAAAGATGAGGGCAGAGAGGAAGCAGTATCAACGATTTCTTTTGATGAGTTCCTACCCGTACATGGACCCTCGAACGTGAATACAAAAAAAAAGAAAGAATTCAAGAAAACAGTATTCAGTAATTTTTACATCCACGCCCCAGAAAGATGTATTAGAAGATAAACAAAAGCGAAGAAATGAGAGAAAATATGACAAAAAACGAAAGATTAAGGATGTGAAAAAAATTTAACGAGTCCCAGAGCAAAGTCTAGCAGAAAAACAAATACAATAAATTATGCGGAAGAAAATTATGAACAGGAAAACTTGTCTACTGATGATGATATTCAGGATGAAGTTAATGAAGATATTTGTTTGGTATGTAGGGAGTTTGGGAAAAACAATGAACTGTGGCTAAAGTGTAACTTATGAGATCGTTGAGCTCATAAACTTTGTACAGACTCCACGAGGAAGCAGTTCATATGTGATTTCTGTATGTGAACTATGAAAGAGATAAACTGCGACCACCTGCCGCAATTACCCGCCAAGAGCGGATAATACAAGACACACATACAGTTTATTGTTCTGAATCTCATTTTTTAATGTTCATTTTCTTTGTTAATTTCTCATTAAAATTTAGTTGATTGAATCTTTGTCTTTTATTTAAACCCATCTTGAACATATTTGCTTTAATAATTAATGATTGAGGGTCGTTCAGCCTTAGGCGTCCGCAATTACCCACCTTTACCCTACCTATTAAACATGGTGTTCCACAAGGGTCTGTTTTAGGTCCCTTATTATTCTTGACCTATATAAATAATCTACCCTGTGTTACCTAATAATATAAAATGTATACTAAGTATATGCATATGATGCTACTCTAATTTCGATCATCCCAGATTACAATAGTGCTGTTTCAAATGTTCAAGACGGTATCGGAAATATAAAAAACTGGCGTATAAACAATAAGTTAGCTCTTAATGATTCGAAAACCACTATCATGGCATTTTCTTTAAAAAGGGGTAACACTGATCTTATGAACTCTCAGGTCTCGCTTTTGGGATGTGCAATTGATTTCCATTTGAAGTTTGATACTCAATGCCCTAATATAATAAAAAAAGTCAATAAATCACTTTTCTTATTAAGAAGGTTACAGAGTTGTGTGGCACTGAAAGTTATAAAAACTGCGTATTATGCTCTAATACATATCTTATGCAATCTTGGTATGGCGCCAGAGCTTTCACTGGCAAAGTGTATTTAGTCTACAAAGAAAAGGAATTAGATTAATAGCTGGTTTGGATTACAGTGCAGACTGTCGCGACTCATTTGTTAGTTTGAAAATTTTAACTTTTCCATGTTTATACATTTTAGAAGCGGTTTGTTACACAAGAAAAATATACATGCAGCTGTTCTACAGTCGAAGATCCATCAGCATAGCACAGAGGGAACAAATAAGAATCAACTTTTGTAGACTAAAAAAAAACAAAAGGACTCAATTTAGCAATCAAAATTATTATTTAACTGCATTCCTGCACATATTAGAGTTCTATCTGAAACCATGTTCAGGCAAGGAATGAAATGGTTTTTAACCGAGAATGCATTTTACTCGATTAATGAATTTAGGGAAACAAGTCGCAATATTAATTAAGTATGGCTGTGTTATATATGTAATACTGTGTTGTTTTTTATATTGTACTGTTTTATTTTAACTATATTGATCAATTAGTTATAACTAAAGCTCGGATTTTAGGCAAATTGCCTTTTTTTTGCCATTTTTGCCTATTTCATTGATTTTCTGCCTTTTTTACCTTTTACGAGAAATGATGCCTATTGGTGCCTTTATATTAAATTTATAAGTGTTTATCGGATTAAGTGTGTTTACACACTTTGGGTTTCCTTGCAATAAACTACATCCTTTCTTAGTTCTTAGAATTTTTAATGAGGGAAGATAAATACTACAGAGAGGTAATGCTTTACGAATTAGGAGAACTAAAATCATTTACATTTTATCTTCGACATCTACTTGGTTGGTTGTACTTAGATATTATTTTCACTGTTTATTGAAAATTTAATTTAAAATGTCGTCTAAACTGTGTGCTTGGATACGCTCTTACCCTGAACTTTCCCTCGACTGTGATGGTGTTTTTTGCAAACCTTGTGGCAAAGCGATAAGTAAAAATTTTAAATATACAGGTAATTTACTAAACTTAACTTTATCTATGACGGATTTACAGTACGTCAATTAAAAACTTATGCCTGGTTTATTTTCAGCGTCTCAGATTTCTTAATGCTTACCTGTACCTAAATACCTTTTTTGGAGTACGGTTGATCAGATTTTATTTGGATACGATTGATTAGATTAAATTGCAGTTTTAGTTTGGCCACCAAATATGGTTATTTGAAAACAAACTCCCATATTTTTTTTTGAAAAATTTAAATACATGCATCTGTGTTTTTTTAGTGGTACACCCTGTACGTCAATTGCAAGTTTTATTGCAATTAAGATTTAACACCGACTTAAAGTCATATTTACAAAGTTTTGTTGACTGAAATTGATATTTTTTTTTTAGATTTCTGTCAACAAAAAGTATTTTGTTGATCAACATTGCAAAACTGCACTTCACCAAAAATTGTACATGTCTCAGTTAAGCATAAGGCAATCAATGTCAACCCATTATAAGCAAAACGAAGAAGATGAGTTTAAATTAGATTTATGCCGGTCTATGGTTCAATCCAATATTCCTTTAAGCAAATTAAATAATCCTAGTTTTAAAATTTTTCTGGAAAAATGGTGTAAAAATACAAGTTCCTGACGAAAGTACTTTGAGAAAAACTTTGGATCATTGTTCCAATGAAGCTATTACAAAAATTAAGGCGTCTTTACAAAATCAGTTTATATATATATATATATATATATATATATATATATATATTCATTAATTGTATTGTATTTAAAATTAACTTTTAAAGTACATACAGTAAAGATTAACTCGAGTGGGACTTGAACCCACGACCTCCACTTTGCTAGAGTGGGGCTCTTCCATCTGAGCTATCGAGGAGGCAAGTCACAATCGATTCAAACTTGAACTGTATGTACTTCTGTTCGTTCACTAAACGAATTTCTATAGTTATCTACTACTATTGCATACAGCAAATGAAAATTAACAATCAGTCACGTGTTGTCATGTGCGAAACCTTAGCGAATTGCGGGCTCACATGACATTCACAAAAAGTTTATTGTGATCCTTCATTCTGTGTATAATAATTATAATGTATCGTAACTAGGGAAGTACAAACAAATTAACTTTAGCGTTCTAAGCGCTTCTTTAATATTATCTTTTTTATGTGATAGGTATCAGTGCGTTCTCTTTAATAACGTCTTGTCCGAGAAGTTACACATTAAAAATGGTGTTCCACAAAGATCTATCTTGGGTCCTTTGTTATTTTTAATATATGTTAATGACATGCCAGCGTCAATGGCCGCGGAACTTAATTGCATTCTGTACGCGGATGACGCCACTATAATTTCAACTAGCTCAAATTACGAAATCGCTATTTCTAAAGCTCTGGAGGAGTTGAATTTGTATCTAGTTGTGCAAAAGTAATAAATTAAAACTAAATACAGCAAAAAGTAGTCTTGCCTCTGTCATTGAGAATAGGCAAAACGGACTTGATTTCAAAGAAATATCTCTTTTGGGTTACAAAAATTAAGGCGTCTTTACAAAATCAGTTTATATATATATATATATATATATATATATATATATATATATATATATATATATATATATATATATATATATTATATAATCGTCGATGAAACAACGGACGTGTGCGGTCCATACATCGCTAATTTATTAATTGGTGTTTTGTCCAAAGATGCCCCAAGCGTGCCATTTTCGTTGCCGTAAAAGAATTAAACAAAACGAACAATGTTCGATTAGCAGATTTATTCAAGAAGGCTTAACAAATATATTTTTGCCGAACGCTGTACCATTTGATAAAATTGTATTAATGTTAACCGACGTCGCATCATATATGTTAAAAGCAGCAGTACATTTAAAGGTGTTCTATCCCAATTTAATTCATTGTACTTGCCTGGCGCACGGCGTCAACAGAGTGGCAGAAGAAATTCGAAATCCATTTCCGCTTGTAAATGATTTAATTAATAGTATGAAAAAAGTTTGTATTAAGTCACCTTTAAGAGTACAAGTATATCGCGAAATATTACCTGATGTACCACTTCCTCCTAAACCTATAATTACACGTTGGGGTACGTGGCTTGAAGCGGCGTTATTTTATTCAAAGTATTTTAAAGAAATAAAAGATATTATAGAACAGTTTACTTGCGAATCATCGTACGCGATCGGGGAAGCTAAGAAAGTTTTAAATAATGAAAAAATAAATCAATATTTAAGTTATATTAATACCAATTATAAAATAGTTGCCGATACCATTTTGAAACTCGAAAAACAAAACGTGCTACTATCAGATTCAATAGAATTAATAGAACAGTTAATGATAAATATTGAAAAACTTAAAGTCCAATTGGTCAAATCATTTCAAAGAAACTAGATAATGTTTTACAAAAAATAAGGGATTTAAAATTTTGTGCAATGTATCAAACAGTTTAAATGGCACTTTTCAAATGAATTAGAGCTAATCCACAAATAATATCTGCCTTAAGTATGGTTCCAGTTGTGGTGCGCCAAACCCAACTCCCTTCCCACAAATAAAAAAAATACTTATATAAATTCTTTTAATAATTATTGAATATATAAAAACATTTAAAACAAAAACAAACAATATAGAGGATTATACAGCTGAAACACAAACATTAATGCAAAATAAATTTAAAAAAAACAAGAAATAGAGTAAAGAGTAAATCAATGTATTTATATTGTAATTTTTTCTTGCTTTTGATGTGGCAAAAGATATCAGACTGGATACATTCAAATTTTTACTACCTCATTCTCAATAGAAATGATTGCCAGATTAGTTAGCCGGTCTTGACTCATTGTATTTCGTTAGTAATTTTTTATTAATTTTAATTTTGAAAACGTTCGCTCGCTGTTGCTACCGTTACAGGAACAGTAAGAAATATCGTACAGGCTGTTACAATTTCAAAAAAGCTACTACTTGATGAACAATTATCAATTAATATAAATTTTAAGAGATCCTTTACCGAATTAATTTGGGTTAGTTCATCGCAGAAGCATTGTCGAAAAGATAAAATTTGAGCAGCAATTGCTTCTGTAATGTCATTTTGTATAATGTGTAATTTTGTGCCATTTCAAATAAATAATCGTCTGTACTGTTAATTAATATATCTTTATTTAATATTTTGAATGTTTGATTTATGTGACAGAGACATTTAGATTTCTAATTGCACAATTAAAATATCCAGTGTTTTCAAAAAACAGTTATTCTGAAATTTTCTTCATTAGTTTCAACGCAATAATGATTTTTGGGTTCGTCGAAAAATAATTTTGGGCGAGACCTCCGTTTTATGAAAACACTGGACTTATTCCTATTTTATCGCTAACTGCCCCGCTTCACTTTTAACGCAATGAAACTGCTCCCAGTTCCTTCATATTTCGTAAGGCATTCTCGAATAATTTTGTAGCTTCACTAATAATTTGCGATTTTTTGGAAGTAGTTTCGACAGAAGATCCGTGGATTGCAAAATCTTTGTTTTTAAGTGAGTTTGCTTCAACAATTTCATTTTTATTTTAGATGTTAAAATAATTTTGAAAGTGTTTTTCAATATGTTTAAAAATTAAATCGTGGTGCATGTAAGGTATCGTGCCTAGAGGACCATCTTGTAGGCACTAATCTCTTTAATTTTATTGTATCGCTGTCTTTGTCACCTTACAATACTATTAGCAAAAACACAAAATTCTTTCAACAAAATCAACAAAGTTTCTTACAGTTTCAATATTTTTTACAGAATCATTTAAAATTAAGTTTAGATTATGCGCAGCGCAGTGAACATAAGAAGCGTTTTTAACTTCTTTTGAAACTATGGCTTGAACGCCATTATAAACGCCACTCATATTTGCTGCGCCATCATATCGTTGGTCACGCAGTTTATCTATACAAATATTTAATTTATTTATTTCGGCAATTATTTTATTGCTAAGTGTAGTTGCAGTTTGACTAGTTACGGAAACAAATCCTAAAAATGATTCGTTAATTACGACATCTGACACAACGTTTTCTTCGGTGCGTACGATTTCTACACATCGAAAAACTAAACTAAGCTGATCTTTTCCTGAAATGTCTTGAGTTGTATCAATAATTATCGAAAAAAACGGACATGAACTAATTTTGTGAATTAATTTGTTTTTAATTGCATTTCCGAGTAAATCTAGCACCTCATTTTGAATTTTCGGACTAAGATAAGTAATCGTTCCTTTTTTTTTATTTTTAAGTAAATTTTCCAAAACAGTGTCATATTTGGACAATAGCTTTATAACAGCCAAAAACATTCCAGGGTTTTCTGAAATTATTGTTTCATCGTGCCCTCGGAACGGCATATTTGAAGAAGCTAGCAAGAGTGAAACATCAATGATCCGTTCTAAAACTTTGCGCCAAAATGAAATTTCTTCCCGAATTATAGATTCGTTTTCAAAATCAATAGTTTTATTTAATCGCCATTTGTCGTAAATTGCACAACATTGATTGTGCTCATTAGTCGCTTCATGGCTGTTTATAGCCCGATTTAAATGTATCCAGTCATCAAAACCTAAACTAAGAGAAGTTTGGTTTTTCGAGAACAACCAACAGGGTTGACAATAACATTTATTTAAAATTGTAGAATAACACAACCACATTCGCTCCGTTGTAAAGCCGACTTTCGAAGTTGTTTTGTAGTAAAAATCAGAAAAACACCTGTTATTTTTGTCTTTGGGAAAAGTGCCAAACATGAAAATTAGGAATTACTTTATTATTTACTTATTAGTGTAAAGACAAATGACAAATTTGAAGTTTGGGAATAAGATTTATAAGATAGCTAAATAAATAAACTTACCAGCGGTTTCAGTTTCACTGATTATTTCGGTCATTGCAGGGGTACAACTAGAAGTTGAGGGTTTACTCGGTTCAATTTCGCTACTATAACTAGTAGTAGCAGTACGAGAAGTTGATGGTTCATCAGTTTGATCAGTTTTTTGATTAAAAAATTTATCAATTTTTGGTAGCTTATTTTTTCTTTCATCTGCTTCAACTTTTTGCTTGCGTTTAGCACTTCCAGGCTTATGTTTGTACTGACCCATTTTAGACAAAACACTAAATAAAAACAAATATTGGTACGAGACAATACCGTTCTATCACGGCGTTTTAACTTAAATAAGATAGAAAATGATCGTTGGGGGTGCAAACTGCAAAAATAAAGAAGTGGGAATGGGAAGGGGAACTAACAGGTTTTGGGTTTTCCGCTATTGCCAAATATCGTGAATTAGCAGCCAGCATAAGCCGGATAGAAGTAATAAAATTAGCACCCTTTTTACAATACAAAAGTTATAAAAACCATTGACAAGATCTCGCCCGATTTCTATAGAAAAGACACCGTGACCGAACGCATGCCGCTTCCAATACTTACCCGGCCAGATGCTATCCATAAACTGGAAAACAATTTGTTTGTTTAATAGTACTATTAGCTACTCTGGCACTTCCGTTGCAGATGCAGCAGTTTTGTTTATCGCTTTAACCTTTAACTTTAACACATTTTCTTAATGCACAATATTTTTATTTTTGAATAACAAATATGTTTGGACTCATTCTTATATTTTTAAATTACACAGTACACTAAAGTGCAGTTTTTCTCGGACGTTTAGTAATTAGAGAAAATAACAGAGATATCTCTGACGCAAGACGTGTATAAAAATAAAATTGTTTTTAGATTGTACAGTACACGAAATTCATAATGTGTAAGTAAACTGTGTATGGTTTATAATTTGTATAATAGTTTATTGTATTGATAGGATTAGTGGGCACCGAAAAAGACCTAGTGGGTCGAAATATAAGCGTATGAAGTAACTTTGGGATTTATTTTGATTTATATTGATTACTAAACGTTGGAAAAAAAATGCACCAATTTAGTGAAATATAAACATACATTATGTACAAAACTGTTTGGCGCATTGATTCTTGTAAAGGAACGAGAGGTAATGTGCAAAGCAATTTAGCATTTCGGACTTTGTAAAAAAAAGCGTAGAGAGGACCGGGCCCTTTCGGGGTCCGGGTCATGGTTCCGCGGAACCCGTGGAACCATGTTCGGTACGCCACTGCGCCTATTACTTCTGTTGACGTTGAGCGTAGTTTTTCTGCATACAAAAATATACCAAGCGCCAAAAGACACTCTTTTAAAATGCCTAATTTCGAAAAACACTTAGTGATAGGTTACAATAACTAATTTTTTTAACTATATTTTAAAAATGGTATTTTATAATGTTGTATTAAGCTTATGTAAATAAATCTTGTAATTTTGTAAGAACTTGCCTTTTTGCCTAAATCCTTGCCTTTTTAAAGATTTTTGGTATTATTTTTCTGCCTATAAATCCAAGCTTTAGTTATAACTTATTGTAATTGTTATAAAGTATTACTGTTATTGTGACCGAGTTTCAAACTTGATACATAGGCTTTGTGGACGTGTCTAATATCCTAACTGTGATAATAAGACAAATAAAGATTATTATTATTATTATCACTGAAAAAAATAACTGTAATTGCTATCAAAACGTTTAAATTTGTTAAAAAAAATAGTAAAAATACACTGTTTCACACCCAAACCTAAGTAGGTATCTTAGCTATGAGTCATAATCTTGAAAGTTTGCATTTTCATATTGCTATTTTCTAATCTCACAAAAATCAAATTTCTTTTGCAAAAAAAATTATAAACTAATGAATGAATGTATGACACAAAAATAGATAACGTTACAAGGCAACGCAAAGCCATTTGTTCCTATCATGCCTGTTATGGATTTTCTTATTATTTCACCTAAACATCTAATAGTTTTATGAAACCGAGAAACAACTCAAGTTTTGATAGAATTAGAGAAGATGGATTCGAATAAAAATTCTTTAAGTGAGTTTGAAAAAAACACTTTCCAATAATATCGGCATAATTAATTATAAATTAACTACTCAAATTATATACTAGTAACCATTGGATGTTCTGTAGATGAAAAACGTTGACAGAAATGGTTTTTTTAGCCTAGTAGGTACAGAATGTAAAAACTATTATATTATCATATTTCTTAGACCTCGTAAACAATATAAGACTAGGTTTCATATACAATTTGCGTAGTTTTAAGCGTTGAGTGGTCTGGAAATAGCTAATGTCTGGAACATAAAAACTTGTTTTCACAAAATTTTGTTAAGTGAAACACGATACACAATCTGCTTGAACCGCTTCAAGGTAAGAAAAATACTCCCTACATATGGATGAAAGAGTATGAAAATAACAAAACCCGTACCGCAATAAAATGACGCTTTTGAATAAATCATAAGTCTTTCCTAATTAGCACACGTATATAGTTTAAACCTTTGGTTTATGAATCCTGTCGAAATTTGCTTATTGGTAGCGTATGATAACATTTTAAGGAAGTAAGCTGCTTTCTATCCTATCAGTGGTTTAATTAGTAACAACTTGATTCATCAAATTTGTTGGGAGCTTTCACAAATTATTTTCATAATTAAACATAATTTGCTTGTATGGACAGAAAATCATACGTTTCAGCTTGAGCTTCAACAGTAATTATAGCAGTATACATTTCTACAACTCTTAACAATTCACGATTTTTACGGATAAAATCACTTTCCTCACGGTTCTCGAGGTTAGGTAAGTAAAGCTGACTAACTAGATAATTTTTTTGAAAAATTTGTATAGTGTAGACGTGTTTAATTTCTCCAACATTTTCTAAAATGTGAAAAACAAATATTTTTTTTTAATTGTGGTCTTGAACACTCAGGAAAATGCGTAGGGGGATTTCGAAGTGAAAAGAAAGCTGAAACTTAAAAGATCATTCCAAAGTTTGGAAACTGTGTAGTAAATGTGGATTGTGTTTGTTTGGTATGACAAGTTGAGAATTGTATTGAATTTTGTTTAATGCCACCCCGCTACAAAGAATAATATTAGGGTTCTTTTACAATTATTAATAATTTCACAATCATTGAATGAAAATTACCTTTTTATTTAACCTGAATGGGTTTGATTTATAAAGATATCATCTACTAGTTTAATTTTAATTCGCTTGATATTTAATTTCAGTGTGCTTAAATGAACTTTAATATTTATCGGATTTCTGCTTTATTAAAATGCGTAGCTCAAGTGTACTCAATTTTGGATTTCTTATTTATTTGGAATTCTATTGAGTTTACTTCCTTCCGCATTTATATGTTCAATATTTATATAAGCTTTTAATATCAATAGTCTTTAATAATAAAAATAAATCAAATGTTATACTTATTTAATTACTGAAATTCGTAGTGCAGAACTGTTTTGTTTACAACGACATACAACAATCAAACCTTTAAGTATAAGTAGTATTCTTAATACTAACATGAACAAAAAACCGTTAATCAACATTAAATGGAATGTTTTCTGTTCAATTTTGATATTCTAATTCAAATTCAGACAAAATAAAACACATAAACGTTTCTTTATTTACACTATTAGAAATTGTGCTTATCTGTTGCTTCGTTGAAAGGCGATGACGTATCTGCAATGTGGCCAACCCGATGACGCAATTGGGCTTATGACTTGGAGCCTTGCTTCTTTTGTTCCCACGATATCTTGTTTACACCTTTTTTGTGGATTAAGTCTATTTCAATTTTCTTTCCAACACTTTTATCATTTTGTAAATGATTGCTTGATATATTGATATAGTTACACCACATTTGCAAGGTTACCACAATCTCAAGGTCCCACCCGCCCAAGGTTAAGCAATAAGTAGCAAGGTCACACATTTCTAAGAATATCACACTGTAAGGTGTAAAAAATACGAAAATCACTAACACTCAACACATTCACAAGGCTATTTGCGCACCCTACCTACTCAGATAGACATCTCACTTTTTCAAGGCTTGCTCATGTAATTTTTTACACTTCTCTGATACCACACTTAGAACCAAATTAAAAAAAAGATAATGATATGCTAATATATTTATTTGTTGTATGTACAAATGTATTATTCAGATACATAATTTTCTCTAGGAATAAAACATTTTGATTTAGTACTAGTGCAAAAGGTCCTTTCCACTTCTGTATCATTACACCTGCGAGGATGTGGTGCAAGTAATTGAGCGTACGTGTAGCGTGGTGCCCATCGGAGATGCTTCTGTAGCGGAGTGTTAGATGACCGCCATTGGTTTATTCGAACTCCACACATGAAGCAGTCAACCGTATCGTCTGAAGATGCTCCTCTATAGGACTAGCAGATGTTCATCAGCGGTACATGATGGTATACCATCACAGTATGATTGATATATTTGAGCATATACACCGTGTGGTGTGTATGTCTGTCTGTCTGTTTATATGTCTACCTGTCTGTCTGTCTGTATAGTAGTCGCCGCGCTCATTCAGTTAGTGTCGGTCTGTATGGTCTGGGGTCGAACTATTGGGGTCGACGTTTCTTTGGAAATATATCATACGTAGAAGGAGAGCTCTATCAGTTATACGTACTATGCCTGTCTTGATCACTTGCTAAGACCACTAGTCGAAGAGCTGCACTACGAACTCGGATGAGTTCGTAAAGTCCACCAATCTCTTCGACAGTTTCCAGTATCATCTCCTGGTGTACAATGGCGTGATCATACCCACTTAGCATAGCTAGGCTTATAACACTATGCCAGTCAAGGTATAATGTTACAAGCCTAGTTTGGACCCGGTCGAGCTGCTCTTCTATAAAGCTCTCCGTAATCAAGACATCAGAATTCCGGACGTATGGCACTATGGTTGTCAGCTGTAATGAAAGAAAGAATTATAAATATAAATAAAGTAGTATTTAGACAATACATACCGTGAACGTGAAACGGTCGCATGTGATGATGCGATGTGCGTAGAATAGCCAGTCCCACCCGGCAATAATTAAAAACGCAAAATTGCGTTGAGTGGTACTGTCTCCCGACGCCATCGCACACAACGTTGTATAGGGGTGGAAGCATAGAACGACCAATGGTCATAGGGTTATGTGTAGCCCAAAACAACTCATCGTCAAGTTCTTCGTCGTCATTGTCTTGCACGTCGTCAGCGTTTTCGTTATTTCCGTGACCCTGGACCTGCGGAGGGACGTCTGGAGCACAGCCATTGTCATTGTTCTCGTCCTGTATGCTGTTATGTGACTGTTCCTGTGCACTTAGTTGTTGTACTACGTCTGACAGTTCGTGAGCGCTACGTTCCAGTTGTTGCATGTTGTTAGTGAGAGTGTTCAAAAAGTTCACCTCATCGCTACTCTCTTCAACAATGATTTCGTTACAAAAGTCAGTATGTGTTTCGCGAAGTAGTCGCTGTTGTCGTAATGCGTCATTGCGATAGTCGTCAGATTCATAACTGTAGGCAGGGTCCATGTCTATGTCGGAGTCGTAGTCACCAGTGTTGAGGTAATCGTTCCCAGCACAGGGAGAACATACTCCCTCAATACTGGATGATATGCTGGCGAAGTCATTACTATCATGGTTATGTTCGTCTATGTCAATAGGTAGTGGTGTGTCCTCGTCACTGATAGTAATGATTTCGGCATTGGTCATGTCAAGTAGTACTGTATCCGCATCAGGACTGTAATCTTGTAGAGAGTCCAGGACTACGGCCGTCAGTTCATAAATTTCGTCGTCGCTGGATTGGCCGTCCACGATAATAAGATAGGAAACCTGAGGAGTAGGAGTTGAATGGATACAGGAGTTCCCCAGGCGATGGAGAACGGGGTTAGCAGAAACCTGTAAAAAAAGAAATGAAACGTTATAAATGTACCAACTATGAAAAAAAATTAAAAACATAAAATTTGGTGCTTTTTACCTGGGAATATGATGGGGAACTTGCTCTTGAAGTAATTTTATGTTCGAGGTGTCAACTAAATATAGGTGTTCCCCCACTAAAAACAACGTTTTTCATGCATTTTTAGAGGACATTTTTCAAGTGATTTGTGAACTTAGAATAATTTTCAATAAAATGTTTAAGGGGCTCGTAAAACATGCAAACGTTATTTTTGTTGGCTTTCATCTTCTTTATATTAATAATAGTAATCACTTTTAGATGCTGTAAACCGAAGTGTAGCCGTCACCGTAGTGGAGAATACTACGTCAACCATAAACAGAGGTAAGAAAGCGCTTTCATGTATTACTGCCACAGATGAGTAATTTACATTTTTTTGCTTTTAGGTAGGTGACGAGCATGCGTGGCTTATGATCGTCCCGTAGCGGTGGGTGGACGAGTTAACATCATAAGCCACATTGTGATACTACCACGGGATGACACTCCCATCCTGAGGAGGTTGCTGGGAGAACAGCCTCATACGAATCACGCACAGGATGTAATGGAGCTGCTCCTGGAAGAAGGTGCTGCCGGTGACCGGGTGGAGAGCGAGCAGTATTTCGACCAGGATGACTGTGAAGTAGCGTTGCGATTTTTGGATACACCACCTCCAGCAGACGATTTGGATGTGGTATTATCACGCACGTACGAGCAGGCAGACGTGGACGAAATACTGCTCACCCTACAACCTGTACATGAGCCGTATGAGAGGATGCAGTCACCCGTGAGTGAAGATCAGGTAGTATTGCACCATGTCTTAAGTCCTGACTGCATTGCAGAGTTTGGGGATGAATCGTCTCTACTTGCGGAAGAGCGTTCATCGTCAAGCTCTGTGGCGAAGCCGGTGCTGGGGAATCTCCGATTACTCTGACACCTGTATGCGTTGTAGACGGAAAATAATGCTGCCTCTATTTTGAAACATTTAAAATATCATAAAGTTCTTGACCGTAAGACACCTAAATTTAAAGTGGGGGATTATGTACGTATTAGCAAATACAGAAGCATACTTTCTAAGGGTTACACACCTAATTAGAGTTACGAAGTCTTTCGAATATCAGCCGTGAAACGTTCCAGTCAAATTACCTACACATTACGTGATAGTCGAGATGAAGAAATACAGGGACATTTCTATGAGCCAGAACTTCAAAGTGTTAAACATCCTGACGTTCACCTAGTTGAACTTGTAATACGACGTCGAGGAAATATGTCTCTCGTTAAATGGTTTGCGTTTGATACTTCTCACAAATCATGGATTTCTAACAAAGACATTATATAATACGCTCTGTTACGATTACTTTTATATATTGTAATATTATGATGTAATAAATAACCCTTTTTTTTTACTTTTTTTATTTATTATTAATACATACAATGCATACAATACTATACACTACTAAAGCGTTTCATAAATACGTAATAACGATGTTGCTTTTCCAGGACAGCTGAAAGTATTTGACTACACTCTCCTATTCTTTTCCTAAAGCGTGCAGAGTCTCTTCCTAACTGTTCCCATTCTCCTTTTCGCTCCCATTCTACTACATCGTGAACTACGTTTTTAAGCTCATTAATGCAGACCTCTTTCACTTGTCGTGTGCGTTAAATTCTAGTGATTGAAATTGGCATATTAGTCTTTGCACTGCACTAACACAATCCACAGTCTTATGCCACGACTCTGCACTATAACACATCCACATATTGACTAAACTTTATTATTATCCCTATTTTCGCTTTGGTCGTTACCCCCACTTATTACTTAACGGTTTTCGTAACTTCTACGTCAATATTAATTTTCTCCTTGGCAAATTCTACAATTTCCATAATACATGCTACATTGGGATGAAATATATCTTGTAATGGAACTATTAACCTGTGTATGCCAACATCAGGCATATCCACGGCCGCATGCATTATTTTATTATAAAATGCACGAAATTCCATAGTAGGTACTAAATACAAACCATAACTGTTCTATAGACTTCCATCTTAAATAGATTTCTGATTCTTCACACTCACAGATGCGTATAATTTTCGTCTTGTTAATAGTTTCATACGACATCGTTTTCGAACCCATCTTAGTATGTATGTGCCATTCTTGCTTATGAAACACCACTCCATTACTCTTAGATCCAACAAGTTTCACGACTGGTTCAAAATAGAATTGGGGTGACAGACCGACACTAACATACTTCGATTTACTTTTATTTAATTTTTTTATTATTAATTAAAATATCACGACATCCACTTAAATTCATGACACTCACAATCTTCGCCTTTTCTACCGTTTGACGTAATATGTTCTCCATTACATACAATACTGGTTTCACATGTACTCCCTCTGCATTTATATCCTAATTTCCCCACTATTTCTACCGTCAGGGTTACCTGCTTCACCCTGACCGCCACACTGCACGTTACTTCAGCAATCCTATCGTTTCAAGGCCGTCATTCACGGTGTTTCTGCAAGGTTGGCGGGATCTCGCCAATCACTTCAAGGATGTTTCCTTCACCTTTCCGGCCCCCCGCATTTCCAAGGTTATCATTTTCAAGGTTCACAAGGCCTCAAGGTCGTCACAACCTCAAGGTTCCTACTCATACAATGTTCTCCACCTCTCACGTTTACCACTTTTCAAAGGTTACACAATGCCGATATCAATCATGTCATTCTTCAAGGTTAACTATACATATGTTTTTACAAGGTTTTTCCTTTCTTTAAAAGTAGGGATAACTACACATATAGTATCGTGTTATTTCCACCAGTGCGAGTATGTCTGCTAGCCCAGTACAGAACAATTGGGATGATAGGGAGTGCTACCAACCATTATCACTTTTTAATCTGAGTGCGTGGCGAGCATGTGAACTAATTCCTAACTGGGTGCAATTTAAAAAAAAGGGCTACTGCCTTCTACGACATTATAAGCGTTAAAGAATACATATGAAGATGTGCATTGGAATACTGAATGGTTTGCCAACCTAGATAAAAGAATTCGCTACTTCCACCATCATGCCTTCATGGGTAATTTGGGATATTATTAACACACATTTGCTCTTCATACTCGTTATCATCTTGCTGGCCATATGCATTTATGCTATGACTGCTACAAAGCATTGCAACCAAGTGAATACCGAGTTATTGACCAACATACACATATGGATAAGTGGGTCGCAATTTACCACATGTCACACCAAGAATACTGGTGTTCATCGTGTAGAGCGCCGCTAACAATGCTGCATGAGGTATATGAAGATGATTCATGCATACTCTGCCCAGAAGTGTGTTATTTGGACAATTAGTTTTTTTTTATAATTTATACATTGTATATAATAAATTGTTTCCTGTTAGTATCTTACTGGGCGTTCACTCACCTACATCGCTTGTAACAGCAGGGTTCATTTCCATATCTTCAGACGATACGGTTGAATGCTTCATGTGTGAAGTTCGAATAAACCAATGGCGGTCATCTGACATTCCGCTGCAGGAGCATCTCCGATGGGCACCACGCTGCACGTACACTCAATTACTTGCACCACCAACAACCATTTCTTTATCTAGAAAAATAAGAATACACCTATTTAATGTAATAGAGCTTCGCCGGAATTTGAAATTTTTAAAGGTCCCCGTTACAAATAACAAGGTCAACTTTACTTAATATTAAATGTATTTGTATTTATAAAGAAAATTGCACATTGGAAAGGAGCGTTTCACATAAGGCTCGTTTTAGGAGCAGTAAAATATCTGTGGTAAAATCTTAAATTTGTGCTACATCCAGCAGTGCTTTTATTTGTTTTAACTAAAATAAATTACTTAACAGCACTGAATGATACCTACACTATACAATTTATATTTGTCAACTGAAAATTGACTAGTCGGTATAAATCAATGTTTTACAGTTAAAAATGAACTATTTCTACAGCAATATAATAACTTATTGGAGGTCATTCTGTCAATTTAAATTTTCAAAGTTTGAAAGTTGGTGCTCAACTTCTAACACGTGGCAAAATTGTGAATGAGAATACCAACTGCGTGATTAAGGAAACAATGACATTAGTATGGCAATTTTAGATAACATTATTCGTTAAATATTCTACAATAATTTGCTATTAAATCAAAGTCTGAATCATTTCTTTATGGGCCCAGAACAGTTTAGCCTAACATGCTAAAGCACTCAGGAACACTTAGGAGGATGCATAGGGGGATATTTAATTGCCAAGAGATACCTAAGAAATGCTATTCTAAATTTTTTCACATCATAAGTTAGGGCAAAACAGGAACTAGGAAGATCATTCCAGAGTTTAGAAGTCGTGTAGAAGAATGTGTATTACGCCCGTTTGGTACGACAAATTGAGATTTGTACTGGATATTAATGATGTAAATTAATGAACCGGATATTCCTAGCAAAGGTGACCCGAGATGATATCAAAGAATGTAATTCAACCCCACAATACCCGTTGTAATACCGATAGTGCAAAGAGAGAGTTAAAACGACTCTTCTATGCTGAACGGACTGCACGTCGAACTAAGGACAGGTTGTTTATAAACATAATCCAATTCTTTGACAATATCGAAAACGTATTGTAGAGTACAACCCAAAGGTGAACGTTATATCCAGATGAGGTATAGTACTGCTTGGATCTGTTCACAAAGCCTATTTTATGTTTATGTACAGCTGAAAAAGTGAAAGAGGTATTTCTGATCTCTGTTACAAACCCGCGTTAATGCCAAATTCTGTTGAAAAGAAGCCATTAACTGCATAATACACAGCCTTTTATCAAGAAAACTAAAAACCCAACCGTAAAGCATGCCAGTTAACCCAAACGAGGAGAGTTTGGCAAGTAAACACTTACGCTAAACGAGGTCAACTGTTTCACCGGATCGTTCTAACGTATTGTTCCAAACTTGAGTTACAAATGAAAGAAGATCACTCGTTGAACGACTCTATACAAAATCATATTGGTGGTCACTAAGGAATTTGTTAGATTCCAGGAAAGATAGTAGCTGTTGGTTGATGGCTTTTTGCATGACTTTAGATAAAACGGAAGCGATGGCAATTGGTCGGTACTTAAGATTGAGCGGCTTTTTCATTTTTTTTTCTAAAAGGCTGAATATCTGCTAACTTCCATGATGAGGAAAATTCTCTCCAAGACACGGATACCAAGTAAAACTTAGATAGAACTGGTACTAGTTAGGAGGAACATTTCCTTGAGACAATAGCTGGAATACCATCTGCACGAATCGCCGTATTAATTTCCCAGCGTATGAAGCAGGGTTCTCTAATGGCACATTTTTTCACAATTATTAAGGAACGAGTTTGATGCAAGTAAATCTACACAGAGCTTGGCTTTGTCTACAGAGTCAGCCACTACAGATCCGTCAAAAGATGTCATGGGACATAGACTAAGTGATTCTTTTTCAGGAATTTCTAACATCAGCGTAGCCGGCCGTTTTATTAAATTTCCATTAGTATATAAGATTTATTTCTAAAAGATGTTGCATTAGTGAAAGCGCTATTGGGAACGAGAACGATCTATACATTTTATTTTTAGGAATGCCCATGAGGATGACTTCAGATACTAAAAGAGCAATGTCGAAGACAGGAACGACTTAAAAAAATATTCACGCCATCGAATGGTTCCAAAGAAATCCCAGAAATCACTCCATTCATTTTAAAACACTAAAGGTTCTACCAGTGTTGTGAACAACAGAGGAATTAGGGGTAATAAAAATTATTTCCATTAGACAATGGTTAAACGATAACGGTCGATTGTGGGTTAAGCGTGTAATTAGTTCCAAATGCTACACAAAAGACGCACGTCTGAAAATATATTTATTACGCTTAAATCATAAGTTACTATTTACCCCAAATATTTTTAACAAAACGACGGCATTCAGCAGTTTCTGGAGAGTGAGAGGTGATGTCAGTTGCCATTTCAAGAACTGTTGCAGCGATCGCAGGTACTGCTAGGGGTCAGTACCGGTCCACCACGAGTTCAGGCGTGACCCTGGTATTGTTAGTAGAGGAAATCTCCAGAGCTCGGTGTGGTCTATTCCTTACTTTTATTCCTAAAATCAGATTTAATTCGGATGGGAGACGCGTTTACGGATAATACCAAGAACACATCATGATTTACCTTAAACCCACACTTAACCGCCTACACGTACTATAATGCATTGTCAGTATGAGTGATGTATGAAATTAAATAAAAACGTAACATGGTTTAGTCAACTAAAATTATGCGTTTCTATAAATCGAGAACTCTGCAGTGTGGATGGTTTTATGGCATTATAAGTATGAAATTATTAATTACCATATTAAAATGAAACATTTGGCAGAACGAAATTATTGCCTTCCATACTTACAATTTATGATATTCGAACATACAACAGAACTGCTAGTTTTGGATGAAAAACAATATAAAGGTAAAAATAATACACAAAATTGCTACTGTGTGAGAGCAAGGTAGTCAAGTAGTAGCGTTACAAGTTATAGCGCATGTACACCCTCATATGAAAGCATAGCTAAAAGTTTACGTATATCAAATTGGTATGGGTATCAATAGAATATTTTATAGAAAGAATAAAGGACAACTAACGTATAATTTGATAAATTATGCGTAAATTTTAATCCCCAGTCGTAAAAACATTATGTAATATTTAATTAGAGTTTCAGTATAATTCGCGATTGACGTAGGACTTATCAGGTATCATTGGTTAGATTTAAGGGAAGAGGGAGAATCATCATTACATTACAAAAACTACATCCCAATCGGCATAAGGATCATTTTGACCACAACCCCAAATTGTCTTAAAATTTTGTGTAGTAAGTTTTTAGTTACGTAAACCGATTCGTGGTTGAGATCTCAATCTGAAAAGGTCAACCTATAAATAGAAGACTAGTTAGTATATTTCAAAAAAAGACAACGTCGTCTTCACGATGCTTGAGCCGGAATACAACAGTCGCTGCTACCAGCAGTTCCTAGAGGAACTAGAGTTCCAGATACCGCCAGCGATACCATCACTGCTCGATGTACCGTTCGAGAGAGCGAGTAGCGACGCGCCACCTGCCGCCACCGCACAGAAGAGGAGGCGGCAAAAGAAGACGAGACCGCCACCGTTAGAATGTATCACCCCTCTAGAAGTAGAGCACCGAACAGAAGACACGCCGGTCACCTCCGGCGCCGCAGCCGCAACTGACAACATCCAAGAAGAGGCTCGCCCCGGATCTACCAGCCCCGATGACTTCGTGCTACAGAAGACCCCGAAGGTACGCCCGTCTACGCCGCCGTCCACGGACAACGGATTCCAGGCCCTGGAACCCCTTCACCGACAGCCCTGCAGCGATGGTGCAGACGTACACAAGAGGACACCAGGAAGAAAGTGCCTCCGGTAATCTTCCGTCAGAAGAACTGGGTCGCCTTCTCCCGAGAAATGGACCGACAACGGATCGCCTTCACGAGAGCCATGGCCTTCAGCGAGGGAATCCAGATTCAGTCTGCCTCACTCCAGGACATAGATAGGCTGATGAGGCACATGGATAAGTGTGGTACTGAGTACCACACTTATCAGGCAAAGAGCGAGCGATTGACTAAGGTGGTGATACGTGGCGTACCTCAGAGCTAAAAATGCAAGGTATCAATGTACTTTCTGTTTTCAGGATGAAGCAGCAAGGACGCCCGATCCCCCTCGTGATGGTAGAGCTGCCGACCGAGGAAGACAACAACAAGAAGACCCGGGAGGTGAAGCACGTCGCCCGCCTCCGCGTAACTGTAGAGAATTTGTGGCGGAAATCTGGCATCGGGTAGTGTTGCCAGAGTCAAGGTTTCCGTCATGCACAGCGTTGCTGCAGGGCGGCAGCACGCCGTGTAAAGTGAATGCACGAAACCCCGTACAAACCGGGCTAAGTGTGTTAATTGCGGTGGGAACCACCCCGCTAGCTACAAGGGCTGCCCGAAGTTCCCTCGGCGTCCACAACGGAAGAAGGCGGAAGTACAACAGCGAACGAAGAGAATACCGCCGGCGGTGGCGCCTTCTTCAACCCGGACCGGCGTTATTTACGCCCGAGAGACAGCAGACAAGGTTGAGAAGGCGGAGGTACCGAGAACGGATCTCGCCGCTGTGGTTACCCCGCCAACCCAATCCACCTTAGGATTCGACGCCATATTGGGCCTCCTAGGAGGTCTCGATATGGAGAAGGCCCTACCTGTCATCTGCAAGGTGGCAGCGGCGTTCGTTCGGGCGCAAACTGTGATGGACCTGTGGGGAGTGATCTTCACGCACGGTTCAGAGATGGTTGCCCTTTTCGGGTAATCATACAAAGTTCTGTTGACACCGATAATGTATTCATACAACTAACACATGTTTTTATTTATTTCAGAAACGTAGGGCATCAACAACATCAGCTACAACCGAGCGACAACAGGACAGTCCACACAATAACCACACCACCAACAGCATCACCACTATAACGCTTTTTTTTGGAAATACCACAAATCTCTACACAAAAATGTCAACAGGAATTACACACACTCACGAGTCCCAACAACCACGCAATCCATGCGCTGAAGAGGATGAAGAATCCTGAGCAGCGCACCACCAACAATACACAATACATTATTACTTATTTTATTTTATTGTACAATATTATATCTTGTAGTTAATACATATTGTAAATCCTATATATTGTTATGTATCATAAAAATTTTAATAAAAAAAAGACCGGAATTAATTTACTACATATTATGCACAATTCAAATAGCTAATTGACGGCGAATTGTTTTAATAAATTGTAATATTTTAAAAAAGATATGTTGTAGACAGTTTTATATAAAACCGATGGTAACTGGAAACCAAGTTTAGGTCGAAGTGAAGTAAGCTTAGGAGGTTCAATTATATCGCGTATAAGAAAGAAATAGGAGTTTAAATTTTACTTTACCACGCTATATCACACAAAATTACTTACGCGTTATAAAATGTATTAAACAGATCATACTGGAGACATTTTGTTTAAGAAACTGTTACAGTGATAAGTAAAATTAAAAAATATTACCCAATTAATTACTGTAGAGTAAGCCTTAGTAGCATAAAGATCATCTGTGTTTAGCGTTAAAAGGACGTACATGTTTGCGTCCTCAAATAACACTACTTATAAATTTGGGTACAATAGTATTAAAGTGATTTAGTTTTTTGGTGAAAAGGATTTCCGCGCTGTGACTGTTATTATATACGTATTTATAAAGAAAATAAATTACAGTGGTGTGCATAGGTGTATCATATGATATTTATCTATAATGAGACTGTACCTGAGAATTAAAAGTGACCTTAAGCATTAGTAATCTCAAATGAGAGCTAACGAGTGATAAAGTGTCAAATTAATATTCGATGAAAGTTAAGTGAAAGTGAAACCAGTACACAAATAATAGCTAATATATTATGGATTAACAAGCGTTAGTTAGAGTAAGAATGCTCTCTGCTATGCTTATTCTTAGATAAATATGAGCGTTTATCTATTTTTTCTTGTCTTTTGCAAATTTAACTTAATTTCACAATAGGAATCTGATATTAGCTGCATTAATATTTTTGTTTACATGTAAGGTAGAAGTTAAATAGTTCAGACAGAATAAAACTTTAAGACAATATTTCATTTGTTTTGTGGAAAGTACAATTGTACCTGATTTACTAGTTTATTAATACGAGTATACGTATTGATTTCATTAACGCTAATAAACCTAACATTTATTATATTTCATTTATTTAACATATATTTCAATTGTAAATCAACGTTAGCAATGCATAAGACTATTTTAAGTATATAAGTGGATCGAAAATCAAAATGTTGGTCAAAAGTTGACTCTATTTGGTGATATCAGTGGATAACAATAAGTTTTACAGCTTAATTTACGGCTTCCAGCAACAACTGAACATGTTTAGCAAATATTAACTATTATCGATAAATTTATTGCTACTTAAGCAATTACAAGTTTTCAAAATTTTAATTAATATTTACCGTTTCCGGATGTATTATAGTAATGTTAATATTAATTAAATTTGTCAAACGCACAGACAAGTTGGAAGGAACTATTCAAAAGAACACTTAATGCTTAGTAACATCATTGAATAATTATTACAGATACTTTGCGAGTTTGAGCGTGTGTTTCCACATACATTGTAGTAATTGAATTTGTCAAACGCATTGACAGGTTGGAAGGAAACTATTCAATAAAATACTTAATACAATTTAAATTTTAAATGCTACTGTATTTAAAACTTTATCGTATTTCATAAATCTAGAGTGGAATTTCAAAATTTATTATAACGATTACGGCATTGCTTGTTCTGGTTGGATTATTTTCGTATTCTTTAATCGTATGATGGTTGCCAGCTGCTCATGAAAAATCTTGTGTACAATTTTCGACTACAGTGGCGCTCTTTCGACTTTTTACCGATTTTAAATTTAACAAATGATAGTTAGCAGTGATATATAGCCGGTTCTGGACCAGGTCAAGGTCACTCGCCATCTGGTGGTGAGGACTGTAAGCTTTTGGAGCTCTTTAAGGTCAAACTTTTGGCGGTAAATTTAAATTTTTTGAGCTCTTCAAGGTCGAAATGTCAAGGTCAAAATTTAAAGCTAAAAATAGAAATTGCAAGGTCATCATCATATTACAATTCTTAGAAATCTAGAAATAGAGTTTTCAAGGTCAAGGATTATTAACCTGCAGGGGTATCATATTACATTTTTTAGAAATATAAAAATAGAATCAGTTCGTGAAATCTAAATATTTTTGAAAACGTGATTGCGTTTTAGAAGTGGCACTTTATCTACTGCATGTCTTATTTTACAAAAAATGTTAAAACTAGCGCACTAAACTGACATTTTCAAATTTGAAGCAAAGTACTACTTTTTTTCTACTTACGATAAGAAACTAAAGCATACACAATTTGTAAAAGCATTACACGTTTTTAAAATTGATTGATTTTGGGAAGAAGCAAATTACCAAATTTTCACACTTTAAACTGCATCAAGAATTACAGAATGTGAGCAGTCACTTCGCTTTGAAAGCATTGTTCAAAGATTTGAATGCAGACAGTATATATTTAGCGCTTTATCTTACATCAGTCAGCATTTTATCACACCATACTTTCTTTTACGTTAAAATTTTTACATGTTCACTTTGTTAAATTACATACCTTTATCATTTGATGTATTCATTAATTAATTATTAGAATGACAAAATGATTAACCTGAATTTCTTATTGTTTGCCTTGGAATAATGAAAAGTACATCTACATAAATATAAATGATCTCCAAAAACGTTGCGCGTTCAAGCTCTCGAATACTTTCTCACTCACACCATGACTATCGCCTCACTCACACCATGACTATCGCCTCACTCGCAAACTGATTATTTCTTGTCTCACATGAATGAACTAGACGCGAGTTGATTTAGTTAATATATTCTTGCACATTTGAACTGAATTTTTGAATTGTTTGACTTTTAATATTGAAGAGTACATCATAATTAAGAAAATATTGCCTAATTTAAATGCAAGATCAGAAACTCGTTTTATATAAAAATTAAAATGTTTTTCATTCAATGACATTTTATATCTTATTCAGCATTATAATTATAGTTAAAGCATTATTATATTCTTTCATTGATTTACAAAACTACATAATTATAAATAAATTAAAGATTGAAATTGCCAACATATTTGAAATCGAACTTGTAACTTTGTATTATTTCCATACTATATTTTTTAATTTATCATTTAAGATTACTGACTAATCATATATTTGAAATAAATTTTCTGTTCGGTTTCACATTTTCGTGCATATATGATATAAATAATTATAGTTGGAATTAACATTTTTTTGTGTATTTAACACTTACTTTGGGATTCTATGATTTATTTCCTTAACTAAATTATTTTTTCACTTTTAACCTTAAATAAAACAACTGCATTGAATTGCATAAATTCATTAATATATTTAAAATTTAACTTTAGCTTTATATTGATGTTTATACATGAGTAAGTCGAACTTCCTTAACGTAAATCAATGCACTTTTCTATCACAAATTGAACTGTCACTTGAATTTTTTTTGTCATTCTTTTAGCTGAAGTAAAATTTTTTGGATGAGAATATTTTACGATAAATAATAAAAATATAAAAAAATTCTACATTTATTTATTACAATATAAACAAATATACAATAAATTCTACAAAAAATACAATATTAAACAAATTATTCACACTCCTTACTAAATTATACTAATTTAAAAATGTTCACAAATCTAAAAAACAAAAAATTTACTACACTACAATATACACACTAATTTCACATGCTAAAATTAAACTAAAAAACTACCCTACACATCTAAATTATCCAATGTCTGTAGTACGTTTTCCGCATTAATTATACTTATTTTATCTAAATTTTTTGAGGCTTCCGGTAATTCCGCAGTTAGCCGCTCCACACAGGACACTTCCAACACTTCACTCTGAATGTAGCGATCTAAAATTTGGCGCAACCACCTCGCACTTTGTCTTTTAAATTGCCCCATGATAGTGGGATCCTGCAACTGATTTTGTGTAAAAGTTTCGGCTTCCTCAGGTGGTGGTGCAATTAGCGCCAAATTATTCCCCCATATTGTAGTGTCATTTAAAAACATCGAAAATTAAAAACTAGCTAATCGTTTACGACAGATATCTGTCTTATGCAAAACCTTCTTAGTAACCTTGACAATTTATTTACTTTGTAGCTTTGGTCTATTTATATCTATAATTTTATACAAGTTATAAACAGTTTGTAATATTTGACCTTGAATGCGGGTTTATATGACTATATAAGCAGATATAGAGCCATTTTGTACCACTCAGGATATTGCAATCGTGACAAAAATTTTGATTGTCAACATAAAGTACTTCTATAGTTACTTAAATTATTAATTTTTACATATCAGTTATAATAAATAAAATGTTTGCTACAAGTCCATTATTGCATAATCGGCAATGTGTGCTTCATATTTTGGCATTGTTGGATACAGTTTTGAAGGTAACTATCAGTAAGGTTATACCAAGTAGTAGTGATATTGTTAATTTAAGAAGACGTATTATTCCATTGTTGAAAACCAAAAATGAATTTGTAAAGCACATCCGTATAATTAACACTAACATTAAGCTATTGCAAGATACAATTCAAAATAAAATTTGCTTAAACTCGAAAGTAATTTATCATTGTTAAATTATTGTCTTGTAAGACTTAAACAGTTAAAGAACGCTTCAGAAAAAACAGGTAGTGGAATTGTTACTGTCGATAAAAATCGTACACGCAAATTATGTTGGTACTCTCTACGGTAGGTTACTTAAAGGAATTATAGTCAATGTAGCAAACATTAAGGGCCCTCTTATTTTTTTACAAAATGCATACAATAGTTTTGCACGAAAGGTTAAACTAATGCTAAGGCAAACGATGCTGAAGGTGAATGTCCTTTTAGCCTGCAATTTTATGCACCCTCAAAATTATGTTATCGAGTTGAAGACTTTTGCAATAAAAAATTATATCATCGGTATGGCGACCAATTTACGTGAGTGGTATAATGAAAAGATTTATTATAAATTACAACAAAAGTTAGAGGAATCTTCGGAAAGGGATTCCGGTTGGGCATTACACGAAGTTTTACATTTAAAGGTGAATATTAATAGCCATGCTGCATTGCAGCAAAAAAACGGGTTTACTGAACAGGTACCGGTTTACTCTGAATAGATAGCTGTTTACACTAAACGGATCAGTAACTACTAAATGCAGAAAGATGAAAATCAAGGTAAAATAATTCTAGAATTTGTAGGACTTCATGCAAAAATGCATGCTTACACTGTTGATGAAAAAGTTTTAAAAAAATCAAAGGGTTCTACCCAAGCAAGCGTCAAACTGATCACGATAAATGATTCTAAACGTGTTTTGTTTGATGGTAACGTAATAAAACGATATCAACATCTGATATGGTCCAAGAAAAATGATGTATTTACAAGCATTCTGGATACAGATCCTTACGATGATAAACGATTAGTAAATTTTAATTTCAATGATACTAGATCTTGGAGATATAACTTTACATAGCATTTTATTAATTCCTCTCTGTTTTAGAAAACAATTTTATCATTATAGGTAGTATTGAAAACAAACTGAAGGAAGACCTATTGTACAGTACTCATCAAATCTACAGAAAGTACCTGAAGTGTTCTTTGATGTGGAAGTGCTCCTCTGAAAGCTATTTACTTGTATTTGAGTATCTCGATAAATTTTAAATCTAGCTTATAATATATTAGTTCTGCTTATAAAGACACTTTATCTATTATAACTGAATGTATTGAGAAAGCAGCAGAGTATGCTAATTACAAGTGCCCCGATATTTTGATTGAAACATTATTAGAACAAAACATCAACTATAAGTTTAAACCGTCTGAAAACCATAAAATTTATTACTGGATACGAGAAAACATCAATAAAGGTGAAACAAATTCAAATTCCTGCATAGAATGGACATGTGCGCCAGATTCGGGAATATGGCCATCCACTAATTTAAATGATTTCAGAAGTAGTTTAGGTTGACTATACAAGATAATGAAATTTTAGAAAAACATTTTCATGCAATATTTAGTGAACTAAAATAAAATACAGTTATTTTTATGTATTTTATTTCATTTAAGAGCTACAACCTTTGATTCAAACTATTCCTATAGCTATAAGTTAAACGTCTAGATATAAAACAATATCGTCTATATAATATATAAGCAATTTATTTCACAAATTATAAGTTAAATGTCTAGTTATAAAACAATATCGTCTTTATTGATCCATGATCATTCATACAATCCCCACCATTTTACGAATAACTTATTATTCTTGGAGCGAAGCACTTTTTCTACGAGATACACATCGGGATACTTAGTTTTCTGTAATTCATGTTCATAAAACCCTCCAAGTATAGGTTATCCTTTCATGTCTTCCAGCATGTACGTAGTGGGGTTAGTAATATGAACTCTCACAATCTTAAATAGTTCACTAGACCAATTGGGTGTGTATCCTTTGGCAAAAATACTTTTAAACTTACTGATTCGTACTACGTCACCCACGGAATATCGATTCCTATCGAATATTTTTATGTGAGTGTAAGCCTCTAGCTTTGTATGATTACCGACAACTTTGGGTTTCATTCCAGTAGTTCTATGCTTACGATTGTTGTAATCCATCGTTACAGTATCAATTATACCAATCCATTTGTATTTACCTTGCAGGATAAACGTCTTATATCCGCAATTGCATCCTTACTTGTGCTATAGGTGGAGTAATGATTGACTCCATAACTCCGCATTGGTTTAGTAAAATGCTCATTGTAGAATTCTTTCCTGCATCTGTCTGGAAATTGGTAGGTTTCCGTCCATTTTTGGAGATTGCTTGCATGGCCTTGGCAACGTCTTGACCTGTTTTCGTTTTTAATTCTTTAGTCCACAAGTATTTCGAAAAACGGTCGATAACCACTAATATATGTATACTTATAACCTTTATTTTGTTTGGCATATGTGTTAAATTCAGCCAAATCCGCTTGCCAAAGGTCATCAAAAGCTTTAATTATTGTTCGCCTTCATTTAAAAATTTTTCTTGTAGGTTTATGCTATTCGTTGATGAGTTGTAATTTGGACATGGTACTTTACCAATTATTTCTTTAAGTTGATACAGTTTCTGCTCCAACGCTAGATAAGCGTTCGAGGTTCCTTTAAAACCTTTCTAAACTGATTGTAGACAAAAATCAAGGTATCCTTTACTTGTATCATCACCATCTTCTTCCGTGTCCGCCAACTGTGTCAAACGGTTTCCATCCAAATTGAACCTTGTTGATAAGTAGTATTACTTAGTGATGACATCTTGAGGATCTATAGGATTAGCAACATTGCTAATTGCTCTTACCCTCGATATCAAATTGATTATCATCAATCAGTTTAAATTGAGGAGTTAACATCTTGAACTGATACTGGGTATGTGAACGTCCACAAGGGGCATTTTAGTTATGATATGTTGACATCAATGCATTCTCATTTATACTGTTTAAAAAACAGCTGTTTGGTTGTTCAATGTATCCATCTTCATACAGTTCTTCGACAATTGATATTATGTCATTTATGACAGCCGTGTTTCCCGCCAATTCTTCTGCCCACAATACCTCCAGATTACGAATTAGTTCACGTACACCATTCCTATATTTTTATTCAATCGGCCTGTTTGTTAATTCCTTTAAAAACATAGCTCGTTTCATGTAGTTGTGAGTTATGATGATGATGATGTTGATAGCAAGGGTTTGATTATTTGTGTACACTTTTTGCTTCGGCTTCCTCGAATTTGTCCTTACATCATAATGTGGCCTTTCAACATTCGTTGCTTCTAAAATACTTTTATAACTTGTTCTATCTCTTGAATGTACTAGATTTACACCGGGTTCATTCATAATAACCAGATCATATAAACCTGGAGTCCCTTTATACGTGATACCTTTAATAATCATATCGCTTCCTTTAATTGTAACGGGAGTATTACCAATTGTCTATTTTGGTATCATAGTCGACCCATAAGTGTGATCAATAGTACCTTCAGGCTCCGTCATAATTCAACGTATATAGGAGGTAGTTCATTGCACTGCTCGAGAAATTCTTCTAAGATGGGTTCATTATAAGTAGTGGAATCATCTGTGATACTAATAGGGTCTTCTTCCTTAGTATTAATCTCTACTATGACGAATGCCTGGAGGAGGATTTCTTTGAAAAAACGGAAGCTGAGCTAGTGGGCTAGTAGCACCCTTTGCTGAATCACCTAACGACGGTGAAGTGAAGGATGGAGTCGCTTGAACTTAAGCTAGCGAGCTAGTGGGGGTAGTAGTATGCTTTTTTGGAAATATGGACGGGGGTGATTTTTTGGGTTTAACGTCAATGGACTTCTTTTTAGGTGTTTCAATTTTTTTATCAGGATCGATTTTATTTACCATTTCAGTTAGAGGTTCTATTAGGGATTTATAAGTACTTTTAAATACTCTTTCATTATCAATGCGAGCAGTTTTAAGACTGTTGTACTTCTGCTGTATTATTTTACTTCTGCTGTATTATTTTACTTAGAGTATACGTGCACATGTGTAAATTTCAAACCATTTTTCTCAGTAAACAGACTGATTATTGCGTTTGTTTTGCCGCAATTGGAGGTACCGCATATATTTCCGCGTATACCATTAGGAAGTAAATCACCATGTTTTAGAGTACTAAACTTTTCATCAAGGTCGTGATTTTGAACTGGAGGTTTTTGTTTCTGAGCAACTACTTTCATCGTTAGTGATTGAAATACAACTAAACGAATAATTACAACATTTTTATTTTATTCCTTTATTTGGTAAATGCTGTACATTAGATGAGCAGGACGATAATACAATATTCCCATTAAGCATACAGCGTTATGTGAATTAATATTATACTTTGCATTTATAACATCTTCAATGTGTTTATCAATGTGATCCTGTATGCATGTAAACTTGCTTTTTGTACTAGGAGAAAAACTAAACTACTTTTGTACAGTTGCCATGGAGACCCGAAGAATCCCGAAATCAGCCACTTTTGGTACGAAAGACTGTCACAATATAGCGTCTTATTTAGGTGGTTGGAGAAAAACTTTATTTTAGTAATGACTTTATTTTAGATTTATTGTGGAACGTTTCATTTTGGATTTAACCTGTTATTTCAATTAAAGTCTGTCTCTTTCAGACTAGTTTCACGGAATCTTTACATGCATACAAGGAGTTCTGTTTAAAACTTGAAACATGTCTTAATATTCAACCTACCGCCAGGAATCGTATAGGGAGCAACCTGGTTGAAACGTGATGTGATTGAAGGGTATGGAAGTGAAAAATGTATATGTACATATGCACATTTAGATATCCATACAGTAAGTATACACTCTATCATTTATATCTTTCTTGCCTCTATCTATATTTCTACTTCTGACTTCCTTACGTGTCGAGGCAGTAGACAAATAACTGTCCGGTAGTAGGACGATACCGTTAGTGGGGAATGCTACATCGTCCGGGGCACGATTTGGCCAGTAACCACTCTGCTCGCTATAGTATTACTCAAGAGAACGATACAATTGCCTCGGACCGACCTGGCTACAAGTGGCAGTCAAGGTCGAAACAGACAGGCCCCGTTGCTGACTACTGTACAAGGAATGAATGGCGAGTAGGTACGTGGAATGTTAGAGGTATGCATGGTAAAGAATTTGAAATTGCGAATGTACGAAAGACACATTGATATTCTGTGTGTTTCGGAGACAAAGCGCAAAGGAAGTAGAGAACGTGTTGAACGCATGTAAGCCAAACGAAAGAGTGATGATAGTGGGGGATATGAACGGATGGGTAAGTGTACAGAGAGAACATAATGAACGCGTTCTAGGAAAGTTCCGAGACCATAGAGTCAATGAGAATGGTGAACGCCTGGTGAACATCCGTATGGAGAGGAGCCTGTTTGTATCCAATACGTGGTTTAAATATAAACATGTGCATATGTACACATGGCAAAGAGGTGAATCTAAAAGTATGATAGACTTGATAGTGTATGATGAACGGCTTAGAAACCTGGTGAAAGACCCAAAAGTAATAAGCGGATCGGAGCACTGTTTGGTTATATCGAGAGTGTGTTTAGGGCAAAAGTGGGTCTGGAGAAGGAAAGCAAACATAGTGCGAACGTCCAGAATTAGGGTAGACAAACTAGTGGGTAATGGTGCGAGAATGAAATGCGCACATGCTGTGAGTAAAGAGTTGAATGTGAATGAAACAGTGTGGAACGAACAAATAAAAGAGACTAACGTTGAACGTGCATGGATAAGCTTAAAAACTGTATTGACAATTGTGCTGTGCGGATATGTGGAAAGGCGACTGTAGGTAGACAGAAAAATGTGCTTGGTGGAATGAGTCGCTAAAAAAGGCAGTATGTAAGAAAAAGATGCGTACATGGCAATGATTGCTGCAAAAAATGAGATTGAGAAAAGGTGACTGTAGGAGGTGTACACTGTAACGGTATAAACGGGTGGTAGAACGGGATTACAGATAAAATTGGCCTTTTTGCCCCGACTAGCCAGCGTATGGGTGTAGGTCAGAAATTTTGCACAACCAGAATAGTAAATCGTACGTAAGTCAAAATAGGGGATGAAGACAAAATCAATTCGGTTAAGGGCGCCAGAATGTTTAGTAGTCAAAATAAGGGTCGTCGTGCCAAAATTACGGGTACATAGCGTGTCTAAACATACAAAAAACATACGCTTACCTATCCGCAATCAATCCCAGGTGTGCTGGACAGCAACTCAGCAAACCACCTGAAATAGGGCTTCAAAAACACTACACGCTTGTCAAATAAAAGCGTGATAAACACTCAATAAAAATTACGTTAATACACCTCAGTGTAATAATAAGGCATTAAATAATAATCAAAACAAAACAAAAAAATCTATAGAATGAACTAAAATACTAAATATTAATAACGCTATTACTCAATAAAACAAAAAACTAACCTCGTTACGTTAAAACTTACGCTTCTAAATTACTTGCAATTTGCAAAAAAAAACTTTTATGTAACACAAAAGGGTTTCCACAGAATTAAAACACATTTATAAAACCTAACAAACTATAATAAAATAATAAAAAAATAAGAGTAAATATAAAAAAATGCAAACATACGATAATGCGTATCAACAAAAAAAATACAAATGCATAAAAGGCGGTTACTGCATTAATTAAAAACTTCTTTTAAAATACTAATAATTTGAGCGTTCAAAATTTGCTTGATAACTTTTAGCTTTTAATTGGTTTTATTTCCACTAATAATCCAAAATGTTAATAATTTGTTTAAAATAACTATAAATTTTAATATATTGCGAAAGTTTCTTTATCTTAAACACGCTTTGTACGGTAAATAAGCGGCACTCAAGAACGTTGACTTTAAATAAATCCGCAAAAGCGAGAAAAACCAAAGAGGTCACTGAAGCACTAATACAACACGACGATGTCCTCTAGGTAACTTTACGTAGAATCGAAATCGGCACTAGGTATAATCCTTTGGTGATGAACAGTTTTAATAAAATCCCTTTACAGGTCTTCTTCAGAAGTAGCTTAACTACCCTTACTACACAAAAGTACGTTCGTTAAACACCACAAGGTCCAAAATATTAACGTTCTAAACCACCCCTTAAAGCGTAACAAGCGGCACCGTACTAGTACACGAGAGCGCGATCAGTTTCAGAATCCAGCAAATTATTACCAAAAATCCATCTTTGATTTTGCATCCCACTACTCGCAAAAAAATCTTATCTACTTTAATTCCACCAATTAAAAAAACGGAAGGGGAAGATTTAGTACCCCCAAACACAAAAATTCGTTTTCGTCCGTAAGGACTCGGTAACTTCCAAAATCTCAAACGTCAGCAAAAGTAACGTGTACAGTATCCCTGTTTTCCTTAAAGTACGAACAATAAGGCCCACATGCAATCTCTATGATTCAAAACCAGCATATTCACTATTACACTGAACAACTATACTTAAGCGTCTTTATGTCGCCAACATGACATCATACACATATAAACCTACACTATTTATTTAAATTACTTAACTTTCTATTATATTTTACGGAAATCAAACTAAATAAACCCTATTTACACTTAATATACAACTATTTACAAATAAGCGTTAATCAAACTTCTATAAACGAGGAATAATAAGGAAACACAACCTAAATTACAAAAAAAAATAATTCACAAACAAAAAAAACTAAAGCTCATCATACACCTACCATCCCTAAAGGTCGTTACACACGTTAAACAAATTTACTATAAAACTTAATTTGACAACAACAAAAATATGTATATACGGAATCTAACTAAGTGCATAAGACTAAAAACAAAATTACCCAATACGTATACAGGGTGTTCAAAATACCCTGACAACACATTAAGAATCAAAGAAGGGAAGGAGGCCGTGAGAATAAGTAAACAGGAAGTGCTAGCTGTGGAAGGAGAGCAAATGCAGATTGGTTTTGAGGGAAACAAAAAACTCTTCTGGATCAAAAATACAAACCGTGGCCCAAAACAGAACGCTGCAGGAGTGATGAATACGAGCAACGAAATAGTATGGGACGATTGCGACGTGAGGAAATGCTGGCAAGAATATTACAGAAAGCTGTACAGTAGTGTGGAAAATAAGACTGCAGGGTTAAATAAGGAGAATGCAGAAGGAATGGTGAATGAAACTGAAGATATTGGGATAAATGAGGTGGAGAAAACGGTAGGAAAGTTGTAAAATGGAAAGGGAGCAGAGGAAGATGAAATCACTGGTGAAATGTTAAAGTATAGGGGTCAAAGCTTATACGAAGATTGTATGAATTATTCAATGTATGCCTTATGTGTGGAAAAGTGCCGAGGGATTAGAAGAGCGCAATCATTGTACCACTGTATAAGGGTAAGGGGAACAAGAGTGATTGCAACTACAGAGGAATAAGTTTACTCAGCGTGCCTGGTGAAGTATTTGGAGGAATACTGAATGATAGAGTACGAGAAACTACATAAACTAAGATTTAGGATGTGTAGGGTGGCTTCATACCAGGGAGAGGATGTGTCGATCTTATCTCCAGCAGGTGATCGAAAAGTGTTTAAGGGTAAAAAGGAAGCTGTACTGTACGTTTGTAGATCTGGAGAAAGCATACGACAGAGTGAAAGGGAGAAGCTGTGGGAAATATTAAATGAATATGGCGTAAATAAAGGTCTAATAAACGGAATAAGGGCAGTTTACAATGGTAGTCAAGCATGTGCTAGGGTTATAGGAGATGGTGAGTGAATACTTTAATATTGAACAAGGAGTGCGACAAGGCTGTGTGATGTCACCGTGATTGTTCAACGTGTACATGGATTAATGTGTTAGACAAGCATGTACCGATACAAATGGTGTAATGTTTGGTGACGTAAATGTAGGATTTCTGGTGTACGTAGATGACACAGTCTTATTAAGTGACAGTGCGAATGATCTACAAACCGCTCTGAGGAAGTTTGATACAGTCTGTGAAAGCATGGACCTAAAGGTAAACGTGAACAAAACTAAGATTGTGGTGTTCAATCGGGAAGATGGAAAGGAGTAAAGTATTTAGACAATGTATGAATCTTGCGGAAACTAGGGAGGTATGCGGAGAGAGGAAAACATGGAGAAAGATTGTGAATGAAAAATAAATAAGAGGCAGAGATTTTTTTGCCTACCCCGCAAGGGAATGGCGGGAAGGTTAAGTTAAGTGTACATACGACAATACCTACAATTTAACAAAACTACAAAGTAACAAACGTACTTTCACTGTATTATAACAACAAACGGTAGCAAAAAAACAGTAGTGTGTTTGAAATGAAATGGTGAAATCTCACTATATTTTATCAAGCTGGCAGACACCGTGAAAATCAACTCACGGCCGTTATAATAGCACAATTTCACTTTTTGGGATTTGTTAAACCATACACCTTCTTTCTGAATGGCTTGTTTTTATGGCTACATGTAAGGTGCCTACTTTTTTTAATATGTAAAGAATTACTGTTCACTAACACTACCTCTCAAAATGGTAAACCATTTTGAAAAGCGCAACACATATAAGGTAACGACGAGTATTTACTTATTTATTTCCTATAATAACGTAACACGGCCTTCGTAAACCGTAATTAAAGGACAACGGGATTGGACCTTTGTCCATCAATATTTGTATATAACAAATTAAACATTACGAGAAAAACAATTGTATGCAAATTTTATTTATAAATAAGCTAATGTATAATAACAATGGTAATGGACGACTACCACGCACTCTTAACCTGGAGGTTATGATTAAGTATTCTTAAACATACGTTATAAACTAGAAAAAACCAGACAGCAGCGGTAATAAATCGAGACGGTAATATTATTCACTTTACCAATAAGATGGTTATTTAACTGTGAGCTAATACCATAATCAGATACTTATCAGCTGTAACCTTCTTGCATCCGGAAGCTACTTAGGGCCAGCCAAACCAGGTACGCACCCTTGCAATGATATTCAGTGGATTCTTAATGGATTTTTTAATCGTGATTAGCCGTACAGAACAGGTAATTTGACGCTGTCATACGACAATTATACCAATATATGCATATAATACATTCACTTTTATTACAGTTTGAGTAGATGTGAATACATGCTCTACTCGATTCGTACATATATATATATATATATATATATATATATATATATATATATATATATATATATATATATATCACTATTAAGTGACAAGTTAGAATAGAACTTTACGCGGAATGATAAAGGCCAGAATGTACACATGAATAAAAAATTATTTTAAATTAGAGTAAGTTACTTTTTTATAATTAACTAAGTTCAAAACCTCATAACAATAAAACATGGCAGTTATGATTATTTAGCAATATGAATCTGTTTCACACTAATTTATTATAGAAAACTTTAATCAAAAATACAAAAAAAGGAAGAATTATTTTGCGCTTTTATTTTATATGCGGCAGGAAAATGGATATTATTGTTTAGTGATTTAAATCCGCCTTACCCTAATTTATTATCTAAAACTTTTATTAAAAAGACAAAATAGAAACGCGTTTATTTCCTTAATGGAAGCAAAATAACAAGTATTATTTAGTAATTTCAACTTGCTCAACCCTAATCTAATTGAAACATTCATTAAACTTTCTTACGTAAATTAAAGCTTTTACTTCGCGATCAAACTGCAATTCTAATTTCAATGAAAGGATTATTATTATTAAAAATAAAACATTTGCTAAGATTTTAATTCAGGTTTTTGCCTTTGCGCTCACATTGCAACTAACTTTCCTATCCCTACATAAAGCCTTTAAAGGGCAATAAAAAGACATTTCTGTGATTTTTGTGAGCTTGAAGGCGCCTAAATTTACAAAAATTCGATTTTCTTCCAATCTGCGTGCTCGAAATATCACTAAATTTTTCATTACAGTTCATTTGACAACCGCCTAACTGAGCGTAGAAACACGTATTGACTTCTACTCTCAACATCCATAAAGCTTAAATAACATCCCAGTGCCTTTACTTAAGACCGTTTTAAAAGTAAATACATAAATTACATCCTTACAAAAAACTATACTTTAAACACCCCTACACTTTGTACTATTCCCGAAAAAAACATGACATTGCGCATTCTTTCCATCATACTATTAATTCCATCTTTTTCTTTCGCAATTACACTTCCGCTTTCATGTTAAAATTCAAAAAGAAGTTTAATCCTTCTGCAACCAAGTCATTACGATGCTGTAATGACTATACGTAGCAAGTAAATCGTATATTTCTTTATATTTACTTTTTAACTTTCATTCCACAAAGATGTTGTATTCTTTTGTGCAAGGCATCAAAATCTATTTAATCGAAAGCTATCTTTGTCTGTTAAATCTGTTTTTTATGTTGATATATCGTAAAGCTTCTCGTTGGAAATGAACGTTTGACAGAATTTCCATGTTCAAACATTCAAAATAGTAGACTTGCACAATATACACCTTCTGTATTCAGGAAAGCAGATCTATCATGGAGGAAAACAACTGCAAATGCTGTTTGTTTCTTTCATATTTTTTTTCGAAAACCCTTTTGAAAAATGTAAAAATTATATTTGTTGGTATTACAGGTTTGTTAAATAATATTGTACTAATATTTACGAAGATAATACTTTAAATCTACATTTGATTGGCATTTATGGGCATTTTATTAATAAAATTCACATTTTATCGTAATTACTTTAAGATAACTCCATTTAATTGCTGTTACCAACAATTCATTCGACATCTAAATGAAAAAAATTTCTCGGCTTAGTCATTATGTCTAATCCATTATTGTTAACATCAAAATAGATTCTATAAATGTAATCATTTTTTCGAATATAAATTGCTGTTTAAACCTGGAAAGAAGTATTTACGATTCTGTCACATATATAAATAACAAAAAATTTTTATTTCATTGAAAATTTTTTAAAGAAGAATGTTTAGTTATTTATTAATGATTATAAGATATTGTATAGTTATTAAGTACTTTAGGGGATTCTACAGGAAGATGAAGGATAGCGAGTTGGTTAAGATTTCTTTTAAGTGTTATTCATAATTATAAGATAATTTACGGGTAGTGAAGTGAAACAATTTTTTTGAATTACACTTTTAGGTCTTATTTATATTAGTATTGAGTTTATCTGTAACAGTATGTTTACTTTGTTTGGGGCGGTGCAGGGAAGGTCAACTGCTTGTCGTAAGCGGCAACTAACCAGACGGGTGAGGAAGGAGCGCTTGGGAAAGCAATTTTCCAACAGCAGCAAGAGTATGTTGGGAAGTACCTTTGCGACCGCTCATTGACCATATGTGAATCCATTTATTATGGAGTGATGTGAGTGTGGCGGGCGTTTTGTTTATGTTGAAATTTTTTATTGATTGTGAACTTCATAGAAGTTATATTAGTTTGTTTTACTTTACCTTACACCACATTTCCGTATGTTTTAGTTTAGTTTGTTTTTCTAGAGTTTTGTTTTAGCTTTCGGCCATTATAGTTATGTAGTACATGTATTGAATTTAGGTTAGTTAGATTCGTTCTAAGCTAGCCTAGCTTATTTAGGAATTCTGATTATGAAACTGATTCAGGATGATAATATTTTACCCATCTTTGGCCTTTAAATTAGTGATTTGAGTACTTGGCGATTTATAACTTATGCTACCGGACTTAACGTTATTTGTTTTGTTTTCGGTTGAAAGTGTTTATTTATATTTGTATTTTTGTTGAATGAGATCGGAAGCACGGGACAGCCACTGGATTCCAGCGTAGATGGGTACTGTACCTAGCGTCGTGGGTGGTGGTTGGTCACCAATTACCGATCGGAAATTACAAATATCCCATGGATTTTGTGAGCGACTGTCCGCATGGTATTGGATCGCTTAACGGATAGACCATATCACGGTGGGTTGTTGTCTACCCTGTTTTAGGTTCAAGGCCCTACAGCTTTCGATTGTGTCTTTGTGGCGGTGTTACGGCACAGTAATGTTTGTCATTGTCCCAGTGACAATGGAGTAGGAGTGTGTTGCATGTTTGAGACAAAAGTTTAACAATGTTGGTTGTAACGTTTCAAATAAATTCAGTATTTATGTTTTTGACTCAAAAGTGCAATATGCAAAGAAATAGTAAACGTTATTCGTATATAAACATAAATATTATAAGAGAAATTCATATATTTAGTAATGAAGCTACGTCATTAGAGAGGGTTGAAATAAATAATAATAATAATAATAATAATAATAATAATAATAATAATAATAATAATAATAATAATAATCTTTATTGTATTAAAAACGTGTTAAAGCACATACACTCGTCGGTAAAAGATAACTATAAAATATAAAAATAGATCACAAAAAAAATATATAAGTATAATACAAACAAATTAACTAATTAACTAACATGACATACCACTAATTGACAAACTAATTTAATGCACTTTTTTTCCGGTTAATACATGCTTCAACAAATTCACCCACCGAGTAAAATGTATGGTGTATTAGAACATTTTTTATATTTAGTTTAAATACAGTAATCGGTTGACATTTAAAATTATCCGGTAGGCAATTGTATAGCTTTTGTGATTGGTATAAAATACCTTTCTGAGATTTTGACAACCTACAAAAATTGACTCGAATATTTTCTTTTTGTCTCGTGTCATATTCATGTATTTCCGATTGCCGCAACATTAAAGATATATTTTTCTTTCCATAACATAACGCTTCCAAAATATATAAACAGGGAAACGTAAGAATTTTCAAATTTACAAATTCATGGCGACACTCTTCATTAAATTGAAGATTAGCTAATACTCGAATGACCTTGCGTTGTAATTTAAATATTCTATGCCAATTGGAACTGCACCCCCACACTAAAATAGCGTAAAGAAGTGTACTTTGAACTAGAGCAAAATAAGAAGATTTCATTATGTTTGTTGAAGCATTATTTTGTAATTTTCTAAACAAAAAGATGAATTTATTCATTTTTTTGCAACAATATCACAGTGCCTATCAAAATTTAAACGTGTGTCAATCACACAACCCAAAAGAGATATTTCTTTTGAAATCAAGTCCGTTTTGCCTATTCTCGATGACAGAGGCAAGACTACTGCTTTTGCTGTATTTAGTTTTAACTTATTACTTTTGCACCAACTAGATACAAATTCAACTCCCTCCAGAGCTTTAGAAATAGCGATTTCGTAATTTGGCTAGTTGAAATTATAGTGGCGTCATCCGCGTACAGAATGCAATTAAGTTCCGCAGACATTGACGCTGGCATGTCATTAACATATATTAAAAATAACAAAGGACCCAAGATAGATCCTTGTGGAACACCATTTTTAATGTGTAACTTCTCGGACAAGACGTTATTAAAGAGAACGCACTGATACCTATCACATAAAAAAGATAATATTAAAGAAGCGCTTAGAACGCCAAAGTTAATTTGTTTGTACTTCCCTAGTTACGATACATTATAATTATTATACACAGAATGAAAGGATCACAATCAACTTTTTGTGAATGTCATGTGAGCCCGCAATTCGCTAAGGTTTCGCACATGACAACACGTGACTGATTGTTAATTTTCATTTGCTGTATGCAATAGTAGTAGATAACTATAGAAATTGGTTTAGTGAACGAACAGAAGTACATACAGTTCAAGTTTGAATCGATTGTGACTTGCCTCCTCGATAGCTCAGATGGAAGAGCCCCACTCTAGCAAAGTGGAGGTCGTGGGTTCAAGTCCCACTCGAGTTAATCTTTTACTGTATGTACTTTAAAAGTTAATTTTAAATACAATACAATTAATGAATATATATATATATATATATATATATATATATATATATATATATATATTGTACAGATAAGTAAAGAAAAACAACATTGCAAGCATTTTCGCAAGAACAGAAAAATCTAAATCGATAAAATTTAAAATGCATGCTGTTTACAAGCCCTTCTATTGCTTCCACAGTTTTGTTATTTTTAAACTGGCAAGGTCGGGGGCTGCACAGCCAACTTAATTTTTTTTAAATAGGTTGGCCAAATCGCATACCGTTTGAAAGGTATTTTCTAGTAGAATTCAGCGACATGCCCTTCGCTATTGTAAATTAAAAGTTGGGAGTAGGTATTAACTGGATAACTGAAGATCCAGTTAGCATGGGGAACAATGAGTTATTTTATGGTGTTTAATATGACATCAGATTGTTGAAACCATATTTTAAGTTTATGAAGTTCATCTAGTACAAGAATCATTTATAAGCGATGCTCAAACTGTTCCCCATTCAACTCTTGGCAGTAATAAATTGGATTAGAAATTCCTTCAACTGAATTCAACATGAACTCGCGAGGAATATTTTCAGTTTCTTCTCGAATTCGTTGCACTAGTTCATTCAAGTTATTTGGTTTATCGAGGCAAATACGACTATTCGGGTAACCCCGCATGAAAAAATCTAGTGGGGTTAAGTCAGGTAATCGCGATGGCCATTCAAATCGTCCTCGACGTCCAATCCGCCTTTCCGTTGTTCAAATAAGCACCAACTAACCATTGTTTTCAGCGCTCACTAAATCTTCAGTTATGCAGTTAATACCTACTCCCAATCATTAATTTACAATAGCGAAGTTATCTTTCCAGATAACTACAAGAAGAAGCGGCATGTCGCTGAATTCTACTTGAAAATGCCTTTCAAACGGTATACTATTTGACCTCCCTTCCTATGTAAAAAAATCAAGTTGGCTGTGCAGCTCCCGACCTTGTCAGTTAAAAAAATAACTAAACTGTGGAAATAATATAAGGCTTCATAAACAGCATGCATATTAAATTTTATCGATTTAGCTTGAATAGCTTTGAAATAACAAGGCCGTTCCATAGATTTGTATATATATATATATATATATATATATATATATATATATATATATATATATATATATATATATATATACAAAGGTGGACCTTAATATGCAAAAATAGGAATTTATACTAACAAATCTGGGTATACGATCAATTTTATAATATTAGAATATGTGATAAAACATATATTTAAGAGTGCACATCAACGTACAAAGTAAAAGTTTTTAACTGAATATATTTCCTTTATTCTAGAAGCAAGATTTTGTGTTCTAAAATGTTTAATTAATTTTTTATAATCGAAAGTAGTCCTTAGCTTAAAAATCCTTTCTTGTTTTTGAACTAGTCAAACCATGATCATAACCATACTTTGCAGCAATTGTGCACCGTGTTTTACTTTCTGAAAAATTTTGTGATGTACTGGGTGGCCAGATAAGAATGCAAAGTGCTGTTTCTCCGAAACTATTCGTCGTAGAGAGTTGTGGTAAAAAATGTTATTACTAAAGTGGCCGAAAAAAGGCAGTGGAAAATATTTTCAAATTTGCAAGATGGCCGCCAGGAGGAGTAACCGCCATCCTTAACTTTTAAAGTGATTTTTTACTGAAATGCACCTAGTAAATGTACCAAAAAATTACATGCTTTTTAAAGCTTAGCTTTATTCGAGTAATTATTGTTTGCCGTATCTATTGAAATAAAGTGGTGGGGGGTGATTCAGTGATTTCTTAAATAAACAGCTGTAACTCCTAAACGACTGAACTGATTTTAATAAATTTAGTCGCCTTGGAAAGAGCATTTATTTCTCCATCAAATCCATCTTGCCAGTACTATGCCTAATTTTTAGTGACGCCACTAGAGCGCGTTTTATGATATAATATCAGAGAATTGCAAAATTCTCTAAAAAATTAAACGCAACAATATGACTTTTTTTTTATAAAAATGAGATGAAATCATGCCTAAATAGGTTAGTGAAAATCGCATCTCGATATCTTATTCATACCCTAAAATATCGGGGAAAGAAAATTTAGTTATTATAAAATTTGAAAAAGTCGATATTACACCGGTATTTATTCTTATTTATTTGTCTTTTTTCAAGATTCAATAAAAAATTTTATCATCTTATTATTTTTAAATAATAAAAGTTTTCATAACTTCAGAAATTAAATGTAATAATATGATAATATTTATTTTTGAAAGGTATTATTCCAAATTTCCGGAATTCTTTTTATTAATTTTATTTATGGCCCTAAAGAGGACCGATTGTGCAATAATGCCTACTTAAGTAGGCATTAAATAGGCCTATTTAAATGCTCGAATTGTCTCCCATCGACCTCGATGCGTTGTTAGAGCTGCTCATACGTAGACATTACAGCAGCTTCAACTTCTGCTTTTGACAGGCTACGAATGGCCTCTCGAATTCGTACGTTCGTGTCGTCTCTCGTTGTTGGTGGAGTTCCGTAAATAATACCTTTTAACCGGCCCGATAGATAAAAGTTCAAACAGGTTAAGTTTGGGGATCGGAATGGCCAAGGAAATAGACTTCCTCTTCCAATCCACCTGTGGTGATATATTAAATTTAAGTGTTCTCGCACATTTATTGAAAAATGTGCTGGGCAACCATCTAGTTGTAAAAACATTTTGCCGTGATTGCAAGGGCACATCTTCTAATAAAATAGGCAATTGATTTACCAGAAAATCAAGAAACACGACACCATTTAGTGGTTCATCAAAGAAATAGGGACCTATAATACTTCCGTCCAGGATGCCACTCCACACATTATGACTCCAACGACCTTGATGGACCTCGTGCAACCAGTGAGGATTAGTGTCAGACCAATAATGCATATTATGCAAATTAACGTTTCCAACACTTTTAAAAGTGGCCTCCTCCGTCCAAAGAACTTCGGATAAAAAACCTCTATTTTCCCTGACATGCCCAACGTCCAATGACAATCTATACGTCGGTCAAAGCCTTCGTCATGTAAGGCTTGATGTAAAACCATATGATACGGGTACATTCTATAAATTTGAAATTACAAACACATTGTGAACATGTAAAGTAGTATTTTCAGTGACATAAGAACTTACGTATGATCCTTTAAAACGTTTTGAATAGTAGTTCGTGACATATCCAACGCGAGAGACATTGCTCTCGTACTAACGTAAGGATTCAATGACACGTATGCTAAGACATTAACAATATTGCCTTCCATTCTGCTAGCCGAGTCTCTTCGCAACTATGGTCGAAAGCTTCCAATTCTCGCATCGCGTAGACGCCCATCTGGATATCGAGCTGAGTATACTCTCTTAGCCAATGCCGCATTTTGAAAACATTCAAAATATACCGCAATCATATCAACAGCTTCATCATTTGTAAAGGACATTATAGGTAGTTTTAAGGGCTTACTTGTGCAACAAACATAAATTACACTGTCTGTCAAATTTTAATATTTGTTTGTTGAACTTAGGTATTTGTTTTTTTCTCAATGGCCTACTCCTAATATTCTGCCTATTCCCCACTTGCATATTCTATGCATTGGTTATTATGCCCCTACATGTTTTTTTTAATTTTTGAAATTATGAAAACTTTTATTATTTGAAAATTATAAAACCATGAAATTTTTCATTGAATCTTGAAAAAAGACAAATAAATAAGTTTAAATACCGGTGTAATATTGACTTTTTCAAATTTTATAATATGATTTCATCTCATTTTTATGAAAAAAAAAGTCATATTGTTGCGTTTAATTTTTTAGAGAATTTTGCAATTTTCTGATATTATATCAAAAAACGCGCTCAATCGGCATTACTAAAGATTAGACATACTACAGGTAAGATGGATTTGATGGAGCAATAAATGCTCTTTCCAACGAGACTAAGTTTATTAAAATCAGTTCAGTCGTTTAGGGATTACAGCTGTTTATTTAAAAAAAATCACTGAATCACCCCCCATCTCTTTATTTTAATAGATACGTCAAACAAAAATTACTGGATTAAAGCTGAGCTTTAAATAGCATATAATTTTTTGGTACATTATGGGGAACACGGGGCAGAATGGCATACCGGGGCACAACGGCATACCCCCTCTAAAATCGTATACATCCATCATAAGAAATAAAAATAAACCTGGCAACATCGATACGATCCTACTCTATCGTGTCATCACAAAAACTGGCGCTTAGCCGCTTACATCATTTCAGTCAAGCGATAGTTCCAGACGTATAGATTTTATGTCTGTGTTTTACGAAATATGATGCTAACGTAAATACTCAAATAACACTTTACACGTATTATTTTATATTTTTTGTTTTGTATATGATGTAACGGAATAATTTGATTCACTGCGTACACTTTATTTCATGTATTTGCTGAAACGGTATAAAACAAACATGTACGATGTAACAAAATTTAGTACAACAGAGTTCTGTTTTTTGAATTTAAACTTAGTGAATCCAACCCACCATCGTGGCCGAATTTATTTGTTACTTATTTTAATCGTCTCCTGTTTTATTTACTATAATAAAAATCAGGATTTGTAAAATTAAAATAGGCCAAATCTTTTTAAGATGTGTTAGATATCGTACCTCTTACTTACAAGTACTCATTTTAACAACAGTGTGCAGAAATGCCAGTAGAAACCATTGTTTCATATTTCCTCGGACGATAAATAAAACACCATTCCATTGCTATCCAATAAAAATCGGTATTTGTTGAATGAATAAAACAGAGCGCGCTGTAAATATTGTATAAAGTTGACTCTATGTGTGCTTTGTCTCTTTTTGACGCGAAGAGGCTACGAATTGGGTCCGTGTCGCACCACTTCGTGCGTGTATCTACTATCGTGATGCTACAGCTAAATTAAAAAAAATTGAGAGGTTTTTTTTTCAATTTCTTCACAATGTGAACATGGTTTATTAAAAATAGGTTAAAATATTTTGGCGGTATGTTAGTTTAAAAATAAATAGGTTAAATTTGAACAAATTATATTTTAGAATTTAATCGCGAATTTAACAACTTAATACTTAGTCAAAGCTCCGTTCTTCTAATGACATTGATAGAAATATTTTTGGTGGGTATTTTCAAGTAGACAGAAGACAAATAGAACCGAATTTACGATTGAAACATTTTCATTTCTCCTTTTTTTTTTAATTCAGCTGTATATAACAGGAAAATTACTAGATTTTTTTTTATGATTGTGGACCTGAACAAGCTAAATTTGGCCTATCGTGCTAAAGCACTCAGGAACACTTAGGAGGATGGATAGAGGGATAATGAATTGCCAATAGATGCCTATGAACAGCTACCTTAAATTTTCTCATATCATAAGTGAGAGGAAAACAGGTAATAGGGAGATCACTCCAGTTTAGAAGCGGTGTAAAAAAATTTGGATTGCGCCCGTTTGGTACAAGTGGAGATTAGTACTGCATACTGATGATGTGAATGAGCGAATTGAGTGTTTCTCGCAAAGATAGCCCGAGATGGTATCAAAGAATATAATTCAGCAGCACAATAGCCGTTGTAATAACGATAATACAAAGAAATAACTGAAACCATCTTTCTATGCTCAAGAGACGGTATGTGAGAAGTTAAGGACGGATCATTTACAAGCCTAATCGCTCTGTTTTGAACACGATCAACGATATCGGGAGCGTATTGGGGAGCACTAACCCAGAGGTGAGAATTATATTCCAGATGAGGCCGAATTTGGGCCTTATACAGCAGAAGGAGTTGTCGAGAGGTAAAGTACTGCTTAGATCTGTACAAATAGCCTATTTTACGAGCAGCTGTTTTGGTAGCTGACAGAAGATGGTCAATCAATGAGCGATTTGAAGATACAGTCATACCCAACAGAGTAATAGAGTCTGAAAACTTAAGGTACTGAGCCATTCATACTTACAACAGGAAATGATCGATTTTTTTTTTGGCGGATATAATGCAACACTGAGTGTTGTTAGCATTAAATTTAACTAGATTATTGCTTCCCTATTCGAGAATACGTTGAATGTCTTTGCTGATTGAATTTGCCATTTCAGCTTTAATTTCTTAATTTGACATAGAAAATGGATTATCACTATGAGTAGACTGAGATGAACTACAGTGAAGAGTGCTATCGTCAGTAAAGCAATGGATGGGGTTAGTTGTTGAAGAAATAAGGTCATTTATGTACAGCAGAAAAAGTGTAGGAGCTATAATGGATCCCTGTGGCACGCCCGCGTTAATGCTAGCTTTCCCTAGTACCTACTTATTACTGTAGTATTTAATATTTAAGTAATAATTATGTATGTCCTAAAAGATCACGTAGTAAACTCTTGACTATGTTAATTTGTGTTTTGATCCTTTTAAGTTTTCTAGAGAGTGAATAATTTTTCCCAATGGGGAACCTGCGACCTTAACTCTCGTCCTGCTAGTTGCACAATTGCGTAATGTTATGATGCCTGCTATTAGTTACTCATTATGACTTAAAAAAACTATTTGTTAGAACAAAAACGTGTTTTAAGAGACCTTTTTTTCAGTGAAAAACATAAATTAACCACCTATTTTTGTATGTCATTTATTTTTTTTGCGTAAACTTGAATTGATTTTGTCCTAAATATTTAAATATGCAACAAATGTGTAATATAATGTACAATAAAACTATTAAAGTGTTTTTATTTGTTCGCCATGGCATGATATTTACATTGTTTATACGATGTTAAATTATAAGACCAATAAGGATTACCGGACAAAATTTTTTGTGTGCAATAACAGTTTTAAAAAAGAGTTCTTTATTCGCTTCTTTCAAATATGGTCACCCTAGCTTTCGGTGAATATTCGTGTCCATCTTTAAATGTACCGGGTGACCAGATAAGAATGCGAAGTGCTGTTTCTCGGGAACTATTCGTCGTAAAGAGTTGCGGTAAAAAATTTTATTACTAAAGTGGCCAAAAAAAGACGGTAAAAAATATTTCAAATTTGCAAGATGACCGCCAGGGGGCGTAACCGTCATCCTAAACTTTTAAAGTGATTTTTTACTGAAATTTTGGGTCCCAATTAAACACAAAACATTCTTCAATGTTTAATTATCAAATTGGAGAAGTTTAAAAATAGTAAAAAAAAGTTTAGAATTTTTAGCGCATGTCAAAGAAAAATGTCAAAATGACCGTTCTGCTAACGTTGGGGCAGAATGGCACCTTTGAGGCAGAGGGTTTATCCAAAAAGTAATATTAACCCATATATTCGTATTGTATTTAAAAAAACCAAAGCTTAAATACACAACTTTAATATCAAAACTAAAAAGATAAAAACATATTAAGCCATATTTGGTAAGCTTAGCCTTATTTGTATATGTCGCAGACAAGGACAATGTCATCGTCGTCACTTTCTACACCTGCACAAGAATTGTGGGCCCAATTTTTACAAATGGAGCATGCTATCCAACCCTCCGTTGATTTAGAGTAAAATTCGTTGCAGTAAAGACATTCAGTATCATCATCATCAGTTTCACTGTCTGTCAAGGAATTTTCTTCTATGTCAATTTTTTTTTCTTTTTTTTGATCAACTTTATTCTTTTTTCCAGTTGCATCTAGTTTTATCTTCTTGTTTTGTTGAGGTAGGTGTGTAGATCCCCTTTCTGTTTGGTAATGGTAACCTCTAATTCCTCCTTATATGGAGTTGAGGAGATAATCGCCGTTTTGCCTCTTTTCCTAGAAATTTTTTTCGTGGTCTGAGCAATCTTTGGAACAGGCATAAGATCTGTAGGAGACTTGCAATTAAAACTACTATTTTTGGCATCTTCAATATTATTAAGGGGTATCTCAATAATTATTTGACCATTTTCAGAATTCGGAGCATCACCGGGACATTGGACTTTAGCACTTAAACAATGAGGTTGATCACTTGAATAATGGGGTTGATCACTTGAACAATGGGGTTGATCATTCAATAAATTATGAATATTGTCAGGCAACGTATTTGTCTTCTCACTTTCAGCTGTAACGTGAACTGGAGTTATATCAGACGTTGCAGACGGCATATAGTCACAATCCTTAAACACAAATTCATCAACGGGCCATATTCCGGTTTTGCGAAAACCATTAATGGCACTTTTCATGCTTGCTGCTTCTAGGTAGGTAGCTCCAAAAATTGTTGAAATCTGGTGTAACGTAATAACCTTAGAAGAATTAGTTCTCAACCATTTTCGTGTTTCGCGTTCATAGTATGTGCTTAGTGGTTTCATGAAACTGACGTCTAGGGGTTGTAATTTATGCGAACAGTGGGGAGGTAGGCATAAAAGTACTATACCATTTTCACGAACCAGATTAATCAAAGCAAGACTCTTTGTGTGCGTCGAATGGCCGTCTAAAATGAGAAGAACCTGGTGATTGTCCTTGTTTGAATTTGAGAATTGTATAAACTGCTTGAACCAAATTAAAAATAACTCTGTTGTGATCCAACCCGAGTCACTTACTTCCATCATCGATCCAGGAGGTAATCCTATCTCAAATGAGGGCTGCCTTCTTTTTCTGGGAAATATTAACATAGGCGGCTGTTACTGTCTCTCCTCTCTCAGCAGAAGCAAGAACCCCGACCTGACGTTTTCCTTTTAGAGCAAGAATTTTAGAATGACATTTTGGATTTACTTGGATTCCAGTCTCATCACAGTTGTAGATACGATCCCCTGATAACTTGTATTTATCTACAGTTTCAGTTAGAAGTTTAAAAAATAGGGCTACTGAAACGCGATTAAACCCCATGGCTCGAGCACCGGATGTAGCTTCTGGTTTTCGTAAGCTTTATGTTGGGTATCTAAATAGAAATTTTTTCATCCAATCCGGTCCAGCCATTTGATTGAAGACATTGAATTTATGACAACACTTATTTTCCTCGGCTAGTTGAAACGCCAGTCGTCGAAAGTCAATTAAAGTTAATCCAAATAATCTGGACTCCATAGTTTTTAAGTAATTTACAAGTTCCTGCTCCTGATTTACAGTAAAAGCTTTTTGAAATTTTCCTTTAGTTTTGTCAATTTTAAAAGATTCTTTTTCCATTTTTTTCTTTAGAACATACCTTTTTAGCGTAGAACGAGGAACCAAATATTGTAGAGATGCTTTTTTTAAACCCATCTCATTGTTAACAACATCAAGAACAGTATTCTCCATGGTATTGATATCCCATGTTTGGCGCTCGGCCGAAAAGAAATAATTGTCATGAAACATTTATACCTTTTCGAAAAAAACCAATAAACATTATTTATTATATTATTATATTTCCCCAACCTAACAGAACATAAAATTATTACGGTGATTTTCCTAACTATTACTGGGGCGCAATGGCCTATACTGGGGCGGAATGGTACCCTGGTTCATTCTGCCCCGGTCCATTCCGCCCCAAACCTAATTTAAGAATTTTTTTCAAACTACAAATTGTTATAATTTGAACAAAACGCAAAGAGGGCAAACAAATTATTCCGTTACATCATATACAAAACAAAAAATATAAAATAATACGTGTAAAGTGTTATTTGAGTATTTACGTTAGCATCATATTTCGTAAAACACAGACATAAAATCAATACGTCCTCCTAAGTGTTCCTGAGTGCTTTAGCACGATAGGCCAAATTTAGCTTGTTCAGGTCCACAATCATAAAAAAAAATCTAGTAATTTTCCTGTTATATACAGCTGAATTAAAAAAAAAAAAAGGAGAAATGAAAATGTTTCAATCGTAAATTCGGTTCTATTTGTCTTCTGTCTACTTGAAAATACCCACCAAAAATATTTCTATCAATGTCATTAGAAGAACGGAGCTTTGACTAAGTATTAAGTTGTTAAATTCGCGATTAAATTCTAAAATATAATTTGTTCAAATTTAACCTATTTATTTTTAAACTAACATACCGCCAAAATATTTTAACCTATTTTTAATAAACCATGTTCACATTGTGAAGAAATTGAAAAAAAAACCTCTCAATTTTTTTTAATTTAGCTGTAGCATCACGATAGTAGATACACGCACGAAGTGGTGCGTCACGGACCCAATTCGTAGCCTCTTCGCGTCAAAAAGAGACAAAGTACACATAGAGTCAACTTTATACAATATTTACAGCGCGCTCTGTTTTATTCATTCAACAAATACCGATTTTTATTGAATAGCAATGGAATGGTGTTTTATTTATCGTCCGAGGAAATATGAAACAATGGTTTCTACTGGCATTTCTGCACAGTGTTGTTAAAATGAGTACTTGTAAGTAAGAGGTACGATATCTAACACATCTTAAAAAGATTTGGCCTATTTTAATTTTACAAATCCTGATTTTTATTATAGTAAATAAAACAGGAGACGATTAAAATAAGTAACAAATAAATTCGGCCACGATGGTGGGTTGGATTCACTAAGTTTAAATTCAAAAAACAGAACTCTGTTGTACTAAATTTTGTTACATCGTACATGTTTGTTTTATACCGTTTCAGCAAATACATGAAATAAAGTGTACGCAGTGAATCAAGGTTATTAATAAATTTCATACAAGAAATACACAGTTCGTATTTCTAAACACAAAATGGCACTTACTGGAAATAAATTGTGCAAAATCTAAAAAAATTCAAGTGGACGGTCATAAAATCAAAGTTTTCATATATTCGGATATTATTTATAGGCACAAAAGAACATAAGAATTAGGAAGATTGCAGTCTAGATTCCTTCTTCTTCTTTGCATTTGACCTATCTATATCTGCTTCATGTTCTTTGCATGGGAAAGAAATGCGTAGTATATTAGAAAACAATTCTTCTAACGCATTATCAAAATCATCAACACCAAATATATAAGATAAAATACATTACTCACACGTATAACGTCGGAGGGATCTCTCGATCTGACTCCCTCTATATTCCATTACTCACTGCGCGTCTCGCGCACGCTGACTAGGGAATGTTCCCGCAGCAGCATACCGTTACTATACGTTGTGTGCTCTCTTATTTACTATCGTGTATAGCATTAACAGTAACGGGTTTTGGTGCATTACACTATTATCAAAGGTTACACTCGTACAGCACAGACGTCACTTTCGAAGGGATACTTTTTATCAAAAATCAATATGATGCATTTTTCTTCGTAAATTGTTTTGAAACAAATTCTTATATACATCATATGCGTAATTTAGTAAGTAGCATACCATTTTATATACAATTATTCGGACTTCCGCCTCCTATAATTCTGTTAGTGAGAGTAGTATTGATTGTTATAAGTAAGTTTGAAGTTAAGTTTTGATTCGCAAAGTATCTATTAATATACCTTTAAATAAAATCAATGCATTAATGAGAGTTCTTTAAATAGTTCAAAATATAGAATAAACCCATTTATCAAGTGTGGGTAAGATACTGGAAATAAATGAATAATAGATACGTGCTAAAAGTTCTGAGTTTGGTAGATTCAGCGTATTTCAGCCACTTTAATAATCAAACAAACAATTTGATGAATTTATGTTCTTCACTTTTTTAGTTATTTTACAAATCGTAATATCTTCACAACCATTCAACCCAAAGAAAGTCTCTGGTTCGAACCCGTTTCAGGCGTGGGTGTTTTGTAAGTATAGTGGGTATAGAGCAGCCGTGGCTAAAACCTCGCCTTTTCAAAGGTAAAGTCAAGTCTAAAATCTTTTCTTTAATCTGGCTAAACTGCTTTTAAATGAGCAAACGTTATATAAAAAACCTTAATTCTCCAAAATTAACATTTGTTTCGTTTTATTCAATGATAATAAATGTTCAAATGCAATGTGGCCCTAGACTATCAAATATCAATAAAATGACAACCATTTTCACTTTTATAGTAAGCACAGTAAGCAAGTAATTCTCAAGAAACTCAAAATCGTAACTTTTGACCTCTGATAACTCAAAATGCTCAAGTGATTTTTTTGCTGGGGTTTCTACCCAACTTTATAATGACAAAACAAAGGTTTGTGCAAAAATTTAGCTCAGTACTCCAAATTCCCCAATTTCGATTTATTTAGGTCTAACGTGACTGGATTAGTTAAACTTTAATTGAGTACACCAAATTCATAGCTTTAATCAACACTTCATAGATTTAATTGGAGTTATTATTTGTTTCAATTTTTGGAGGGAGACAGTTTAACCGAAAGTTTTGCCCCGAAGTGGGTATATTCGCCTTTGGATTTCACTGAGTAATCCTAACGCACTGTAGATTGAGAAAAAAGTGTCTTAATTTTTTACTACATAGTAACGTTACGTTTATTAATTAAACTTGTCCTGTATTAAATTCATTTTTTGTTTTAGTGCTACCACGTTAAATTAATATTATTTAGAAACCAGTTATATTACTAATATATAGTGATAATTTTTCTATTGGAATAATCTGATTGTGAATAGTTAAAAACCGTTTTGTAAAATCGGAAACTTATTATTTGATTTAGTTAATTCAAAGTTAAGTTAATTTGCCTAAAATGTGCGGTTGTACGTCTGTACGTGCGCGTGTGCCTGTAGCCAGGATAACTTACAAGATACGCAACGGATTTTAATGACACTTTATATTTACAGTTACTGTTGAAATATCTCTCTTCTATCAAGTTTTGTTAGAATCGGTTAATAGTCAACGATACTTTATAGAGGGCGCTCAAGTGCCTTGTATATGAATAACTCCAAAATTATTCACTTTAATGTAAGAAGTGAAGAGAGCTTTCTTACAGTTTATTCAATTTTGAATAAGCTTTGTTTATGACAATTTTTGTAAGAGTAATAAATACACATAAAAAAGTTTTTTAGTAAATATATCTAAAACTGTCAGCTTAAGTGAAAATACGTTTATTAGGGAATATTTTAGATACGTTTCCTTCATGAAGGTAAGATAACAAATAAGTTGGAAAAATAGGATTCGATTAATAAAAAAGATGGATACGAATACTAAATTTGAAGAGTTTGTTTTTTAGATTTAATTAGATAACATAATTTATTAGGATTGTAATTGTAATATGTCAACGTTGCAAAATTTTTGCGCACTCCAATTTATGTGCTTGGAACTGATTCTGATGTTTACGCCATACATACTTTACCTTTGAAAATGCGAGGTTTTAGCCACGACTGCTCTACACCCACTATACTTACAAAACACCCACGCCTGAAATTTGTATACAATTTTACGTATTAAGTTTTACGTTTTACGTATTTTGGCGTCAACAAGATTTTCAAAAATCTCAACGTAGGAGTATGGAATGGAACTCATGCTCAGAAAAAGTATTATAGGGTGCTACTGAAATCATCTGCTGCCAATAGTGCTTCTTTAACACTAAATTGATGGACGCAAACGCGATAGAATCATATATATATATATATATATATATATATATATATATATATATATATATATATATATATATATATATATACATGATTCATTTTGCGTCCATCAAGTTAATCAGATAACATAATTTATTAGGATTGTAATTGTAATATGTCAAAGTTGCAAAATTTTTGCGCACTCCAATTTATGTTCTTGGAACTGATTCTGATGTTTACGCCATACATACTTTAATTTAACTGATTGGAAACTGTATGCAAAAAATAAAAGAAAATATAATGCCGTAATTATTAAACAAATTTAAAACTTGATTACGTTAGTTAAGAATTGTTTCTTTTACGTATAATCTGTGATGTTTGAGGCATGAAATCTTTAACAATTCTAACGATCGTATTATTGAACCCAGTGTATTTTATTGTTGAGATAAATAAAACCTAACACACCTATGGCAACTGTAGCGAAGTAATATGCTGGCCAAAAATGACTTTCAGGATTGTTACTGATAATTTTACACCAATATTTCTCACTGCTTTTAATTTTTTGAGAATTACTAACGTTTGGGTTGAGGTACGGAGAACTTTACGCCGCCGAAAAAAAAATCTAAATATTTGTATATAAATGCTCCACATTTTGTTAGTTTGTAGAGTATTTTACCTATTAAAGTAAAAAGGCAAACTAATGTTTTTCTAACGGTTTACTGAAAAAGCGATACACTTAGGCTTATGTCACCATCAAACTTGTAGGTCTGTATAGCTGGTGTAAACGAGAAGTACCTAAGACACCTCTACAGCTTTTAATGTACGGTGCTATTTATTTTACATTTGGAGCTTACATACCGCACTAAATTTTCTATTAGATAATACGCAGTTAGGGTTTCGTTGCAAATGACCTCAAAATTCTTAAATGATATACTGTATGTTTTTGTATATACGTATCCTACCGGTTGGAATAAGTTAGACCTAATCATGAAATGTCAATTTAAAATAATATACATAACCAGAGACATTTTTCTGAACATGATTCATATATTTCTCATATATTTAATTCAAATAAAAGTGAAAATGGTTGTCATTTTATTGCTATTTGATAGTCTAGGGCCACATTGCATTTGAACATTTATTAATCATTGAATAAAACGAAACAAATGTTAATTTTGGAAAATTAAGATTTTTTAGATAACGTTTACTCATTTAAAAGCAGTTTAGCCAGATTAAAAAAACATTTTAGACTTGACTTTACCTTTGAAAAGGCGAGGTTTTAGACACGGCTGCTCTACACCCACTATACTTACAAAACACCCACGCCTGAAATTTGTATACAATTTTACGTATTACACGATTTCGGCGTCAACAAGTTTTAAAAAAATCTCAACGTAGGAGCATGGAATGGAACCCATGCTCAGAAAAAGTATTATAGGGTGCTACTGGAATCGTCTGCTGCCAACGGTGCTTCTTACACTAAGAAAATTATTAAGGATTGTAATCTGGCGTCCATATACAGACGCCACTTTGTAAAGTGCAGCTAAATTGATAGGCGCAAAAATGATAGAATCATGTGTATATATATATATATATATATATATATATATATATATATTAGATAACATAATTTATTAGGATTGTAATTGTAATATGTCAAAGTTGCAAAATTTTTGCGCACTCCAATTTATGCTCTTGGAACTGATACTGATGTTTACGCCATACATACTTTAATTTAACTGATTGGAAACTGTATGCAAAAAATAAAAGAAAATATAATGCCGTAATTATTAAACAAATTTAAAACTTGATTACGTTAGTTAGGAATTGCTTCTTTTACGTATAATTTGTGATGCTTGAGGCATGAAATCTTTAACAATTCTAACGATCGTATTATTGAACCCAGTGTATTTTATTGTCGAGATAAATAAAACCTAACACACTTATGGCAACTGTAGCGAAGTAATATGCTGGCCAAAAATAATTTGCAGGATTGTTACTGATAATTTTACACCAATATTCCTCATTCCTTTTTATTTTTTGGGAATTACTAACGTTTGTTATGTATATATATATATATATATATATATATATATATATATATATATATATATATATATATATATATATATATATATATATATATGTATGCATATGTATATATATATATATACAATGTGACCATTTAAGTCCGCACCATATGGGAATTTTTTTTATCGTCGGCTTTAGCATAGATCTGATTTATCGCACCCATTTTTACTTCAAATGAAACCAAAAATGAAGTATAGCAAGTTGGTTTTACAACCGACGTCTGTCAAAAATTACATTTTAAGAAAAAAATTGAAAAAAACGCATAAATTGGCGGAATTTCGGAAAAAATTATTATAAAAAGTTGTAAATTTTGTGCTTTTAGACTTATGTACTGAATTTCAACGACCTAGTATGATTTTGAATTTTTGGCAGTTTTTTGACATTTTACCAATTATTTTTCATCTTGATTTGATGTAACCTACGTAAAATTCTTTATCTAATGAAAACTCAACATGCCAAGTCTATTTAAAAGTTAAAAACAAAATGGCTTTCAAGATTTTTTTTTAAATTATAAAAATGTATCCACCCTCATGAGTCATGTTTAGTGCAATGTTCGTTTAACACATAGAAAACTCAATTCAAATTTGGTGGGGTATGTTAAAACAAGAGTTTTATTAGCGTTGAATTAAAATTTTTAACAACGTAATGTTTTTTTATTACAGACATAAATTTAACAATTTGCTGTTTTATCTCTTTCTTTTAATACTTCAGCTAAACGTATTTCTCAAAAGGATAAATTTGATTTATTATGATAAATAACACATTTTACATTCTAATCAGAATCTGTAATGGCAGTTACGTAATAATATATTTCAGTTAAAAACAAAAGATAAACGAACTTTGCACCAAACATGACTTCTGATGATGGATGAAATTATATCATTTTTGAAAAAATAACAAAAAACATTTTGTTTTCGGCTCAAATAGATTAGATAAGCTGAGTTTTCATTAGATAAGGAATTTTACGTAGATTACATAAAATCAAGATGAAAAACAATTGGTAAAAGGTCAAAAAAAAATGACAAAATGAACAACTTCTTCTAATATATTTTTTCGAAATTCGGCCAATTTATGCGTTTTTTTCCATTTTTTTCTTAAAAATGTAATTTTTGACAAGTGACGTCGGTTGTAAAACCAACTTACTATAGTTCATTTTTGGTTTTATTTGAAGCAAAAATGGCTGCGATAATCAGATCTATGCTAAAGTCAAAGTTAAACACAATCCCCATATGGTGCGGACTTAAATGGTCACAATATATATATATATATATATATATATATATATATATATATATATATATATATATATATATATATATAATATATTACCTAACATTGAGTTCTACTAAACAAGTTTATAAATATTCCCGTTATTAATATTAGATAGATAGATTACATGTTTATATACACTAATGATTTCATTGCAAAACGTCGAAATTCTTAGGTTGAATTATTTAATTATAGGTGCTACTTCATTTATAAGCCAAAATCACATTACTTAGCAATTAGTAGTGCTATTTGTAATCATTCAACTTTAACTCTGTCAAACAAAATTGTATTGTTTTTTTTTTGTATGAATGCAACCAGTTTTTGTACTAAAATACTCTCACCTTGTTCTCTTATTGTTTAAGCATCGAATAAAAATTGTAGGTCAAGTCGATAAAGAAGTCTCCAGATGGTCTCGAACAGCTAAATTTCAGTGTAAATGATGAACCCTTAAAGTAATAAAAAAATAGTGTTCATTAACGTTTATTTAGTTTCATGAAATGTAAATTAGTAATAAAAATATAATTGAATTTTGTTTACAAAAAATTTAAAGAAAAAAAGCATTAAGAATTAAACGTTTACAGATGAGGAACCCTGCTCAACATCAATTATTGTTACAAATGTAAATTTGCATAAAACACATTCATTCTTTAACTCTCTTTGTGGCGTAGTTAAATAAAAAACAATAATCGTATTAAAGCAGCGAGGACCACTTATGCCAGTGATAAAGTGTCAGGGGTAAAAAAATTGAAATTCATCACAGTTATAACAGCAAATGGCAAAAATACGACTGAAGTACTGAAGCAGATCACGGTGCAAAATGACATTTTTACTTGTATGAAGAAGACTAAAATATTTCAAATATTTCTACCAAGAGAAAAATAATCCTAATATAATCGTAAAACGTTCTGACAATTTTCAAGAAACGCGCTTGTCAGTGCTTAACTGTGTTTTACACAGTGACTTTATTTAATACATTAATAATCCAAATTGAATGCAAAAAAATGGGACATAATGTAAGAATTTTTTTAATTTGGAAAGACTATAGAATGCTAATGCACATACATTTAATTTCAAATACATGCATAAACTGAAAAGAGAAATAAAACAAACTGAATACGAGCGTTTTACATTTGCTCAATTGATAAATTTACACATTTTTGCAATCCATTTAACATATTTTTAACATATAAGTAAACTTAACGAAGACATTTTTATATTATAATTTATTAAGTATATGATCAACCATAAAGAAAAATATTGCTATCGTCCTATTACTTTCTTCCTGTTATACTAAATTTTTAACTGGGAGAATTGTGTCTGAGATGGTATACTTTTTTTTTAAACGCTTGATTTCTTTTATACATAATCTTTACAGCGCCAGCTTTAAACATTTGGATGCAGGTACATTACTATTACAATAAGTATTTAACAAAATTCTATTTTCTTTAAAACAAGAATCTTTTAATGAATAGTATAAGGTGATCATTCGTCCTGTATTACACAGCACAGTCCAATTTTTAAACACGTCATTTCGTATATCTAATGATTTTTATAAATTACGTAAATGTTTCGTATTTATAAAGAAGTCCCTTCTTTGTGCCATTTCTGACGTTTCATTATTTAGAAGGAATTAATCAAAGTCTAGAAAGTACAAAAAAGATGGCGCGACCTTCAGGTAAGAGACAATATAATGATCTCACAAGTTCTACAATTTACGGACCAATCCTAGCACTTTTGTCGACTTAAATAAATAGCGCGAGATCCTGCTTATGAGGCAGTATTAACTATCAAGTCTAGCGCAGAGAATTTGCTTAAAATGATGTCTTGTACTTGTGGAAAATAAATATACCGGTGCGTGTACATAAATCTAGTGTAAATGGTTCGTTAGTTAAGGTTAAGTGTCAATGAACAACTGTTTTTAAACAAATAATCCTTATAACGTAGTGTGTATCTAGCGCGGTAGAAAATCTGCAAATACCAAAAAGAAAGTATACATTTAAAAGAGATTTGGAAATTATTAAAAAGACAACCTCAGATACAGTCCACGCGGCCAAAGAATGTCGGAACGTTGGATGCGCATTCGTCCAACTTCAAGTCTCTTAAGCGCGGCATGTCAGTGGCGTCGCCACCAAAAGCGCATTCCGTTTATTATCATGCATTACACTAATTAATTATTTATTTCTGTTATTAATTTACATACGTACTTGTTAATTTAACTTTATTACAATTATTGCAACAAAACGAACCATTTTGTGTCCTATGTTAATTTTAAAGCTTATAATAGTCAAATTTATTAGACAAATATGTATAAACAACAAATACTTTCACAATACATAGTAAAATAAATAAGTAGTTTTGCGGCTCATGTAATGCTAATGGCATTTGCTTAAATTCTCATTAAAGAAATCCTAATAGTTGACATTCCTTAGTATCATTAACAACATATTAGCAAATATTCAAAAATGTTTTTATTAGTTAGTTCGTTTTCAACTGTGATTTAAAAGCGAGTATAGAAATATGAGTTCTACATTGGGAAAAAGTGGCCAAGTAATAAGTGGTTAAACGCGTGAGGTGATATATAATGTGTACAGTTATTTGAAAAACTTACACCCCACATATACCTTGAAACAATTACAAGAAACCGTGTCTGAAGCAACAAAAGTGTCTGTTAGATCAGTGGCAAATATTATTAAAGAGGGTGAAGGTCCAACAGAAGACGGAAAACCAAGATTTTCAACTCCAGGCAAGAAACGCCAAAGTCCGTCTCCTGTGACCGACTTGGAAGATTTCGAAAAGAGCCTTTTTCGCAATATAGTATATAATTTTCACAAGACCGAGGGTGCACGGGTGACAATTCCTGCTCTACGCGAAAAATTCCACAATGACTTAGGTTGGCACGGTGGTGCGACATCTTTACGTGTTATATTAAAAGACCTGGGATTTCAATGGCATCGAACTGAGAATAATAGAAAACTTTTAATAGAGACGGACGATATAAGGGCTCTAAAAATTACTTACTTACAAAAAATTCATTCTACCGAGAATTAAATCGTCCAATTATCTACATGGACGAAACATATGTTCATAGTGGACACACAATCAACGTCGTGGAGTGATGGCACAACTACGGACTACTGTCTGCAATTTCCAAAGGACCAAGAATGATTGTGGTACATGCAGGAGGTGAAATGAGTTTTTTACCAGGTTGTAGTCTGATATTTAAATCAGAAACTAGCAGCGGAGACTATCACGACGAGATGAATGGTAGCAACTACGAAAAATGGTTACGTGAGAAACTTTTACCAAACTTGCCTCCACAATCGGTTTTGGTTATTGATAATGCGCCGTACCATAATGTTCAAGTCGATCGTGCTCCAACAAGTAATTCGAAAGAGGCAGATATGGTGAAGTGGTTAATAGAGAAAAGATACAGACCAGAACTTTATGAAATAATTAAGCTACACAAAAGGCACATATAACGTACAAGTTTGATTGTATATTAAGTAATGAAGGACATACGGTGCTGCGACCACCTCCCTATCACCCGGACTTAAACCCGATTGAGTTGATTTGGGCTCAAGTGAAAAATAATGTTGCAAAGAGAAATGCCACCTTTAGCTTTAACCACGTTAGAAGATTGTTGGAAGAAGAATTAGCGGCTGTTACTCAATAAAACTGGCAAAATTGCTGTAAGAAGGTAATCGACCAGGAAAAATATTTAGAGAACGAAATACTGATTGACGTACAAGTCGAAAACTGGTAATAAATTTGGAGCACGATTCAGAAACTGAAAGTGGCTGGTCTAGTGATCAATGGTTGTGTAACTTATTTGTTAGTAGTATTTAATATTAGTATAGTAGGTAATTATCGCCATTTGAGTAACTTTTCCCCAAAGTGTATGGAAATATAAAAATTGATTACCTAAGAAATACCATATATTTTTTTAATCCTGAATAATACTCTTAAAATACAGCCTATTCTGTTTCTATAATTAAAAATCGAACTTATACTTTTTTGATTTTCATAAACGATTAAACTGTTGTGTTCATTTGTAATTCAAATATAAAATTTATTACTTGTCAACATGGTTATTTTTTTATTTTATAAATGTTTAAACTATTACTGTTCATATGTAATTCAAATAAATAAAATATTTTAAAATTTCTTGTGGTTTGGTGACGAATAATTGAAAACGCGACACCGACGCCACTGGTAATGCTTTCAGTCGCTATTGCGTTAACGAGTGCGGCCGAATGCACAAACATCCATGAGCGACACGAGGCATTCTTTGGTCGCCCGGACTGTAGTGATGACAGTGCTTATAATGTTGTGCACAGTTTTCACTTGCACGTGGTGGAAAGGCAGATACTGTTCAACACATATCCACAGTTAAACATAAAAAGGCAGATATGGCTGCTTCTAATAATAACAAAGTGTCGTTTTTTTTCGCAAAGACACATTTGGAAATGAAAAACAAACGCTAGTTGCTATTGAACGTACTTAGTCATACCATAACGTGATCGACAATCAGTCAATCTATCCGATTTTTCAAATAACGGGAGCGTAAAGGTTTGTCCTATACTAGTAAGATATTTTATGAATGATAAGGGCAGTCAACTAAGAGTTCTGGAAGTTCAAGATCTAGGTTAAACTTCAGATATTATATTATTATTTCCGAATATATTATTAAAACGGTTGACAAATACGAATTAGCAACAAAAGTAATGGCGATGTGCGCTGACATAACAAATTGCAAATTTGGAGGAGCAGCAAGACATGGTTAAAATAACGTCTTCCATAAAGTTCAGCAGTTACTTAAAAAAGCTGCACTTGGGCCTATTGACATCGAAGTCATTATCGTGAAAATGTATGGCTATTTCTACATTTATATCGTTCGAGTTAAACAATTAAAAATTGTTAGGATACAGTAAAACTAGATCGCTAACGTTGTTACCTTCGATAGAAAAAATATTAAACATGTCCAAATCTATACAGAGTTACTTTCTCTCTAAGAAATGTGCCCCACATTGATTCTTAACAGTTTTAAAAATAATTTTTTTTAAGTTTGGCAATGGTTTCTTTACCGACAAGCTTCTACATTTCATGAATGTGTGCTGCAAATGGAATCTGAAGATCTTCAAAATGTAGAAGTATACATGGTTCTATCAAATTTAAAGCAATTAGAACGAAAAAATGGGTTTTGCTAAAAATTAAAAAAGATTCTCTGTGGTCTGATGGAAACTCATTAACTGTTTTTCAAAAATATGATATTCATATAGATAATTCGGAACTTTTTGATGAAATTGTGTGTATTAAGCACCAGTCAAAAAATAAAAGAGTGGGAAGAAGTTTTTGTTTCTATTGACACACAATGGGTGAAGCTTTTTAACCACTTCAAGAGTGAAGATATGCCAACAAAATATTAAAAATTGTTGACATGTACGTGTTGACCGGGATGCATTTTTCCGTCTCCTATAGGGTTAACGCAACCAAATGCGCTAATCGTGTAGGGAACGGATGCGAGACCGACATCTCCGTTCCCTAAGAGGCTAGCACACCGCATGCACACATACATCATCGCGATGCACGCCATGCGCGTGCCTGCGTACCCTAAACAATAAATTTGTGTTCGCGCCTTTTAAGTCATCAGGTGCATGATACGTGATACGTCAACCTGTTTGTTTAGTGAGGTTAAGTGGTGCCTTGTTTGGTGAATGTAGTTTAAACCTTATTGCAATGGAAGGTATGATAAACCAGTTTGATAATGAATGTCGAATTATAAAATGTGATACGACAAATAAAGGAGGGTTCGAGATACTAGTGAGAACCAAAGTATCTAACGAGGACTGCAACAGCCAATGTGTCGAATGGATAAAAAAATTTTCTGCTGTGACTAAAACACAATGGATTGTCTATCAAACCTATAACAATTTGCAGAGACACAGCAATAAAAATAAAACAAGAGCACAAGATAACACACGTACCAGAAATTTAAGATGTCCTGCTAAATTGATTTTTAAAGTAAAACAAATACACGAAATTCAGAGACCCGCTGTTGAAGGAAAATTTAAACACAATAATTGAGGTAGGTTATCAACCAGATAATTTGAATTCAGACCTTACTTTGCAATCAAATTTTATACTTAAATTCTCAATATTTTATACTACTTTTTTGCCTAATTGTTGTTCCACATTGCACTTTATTTCCATATTTTCAGATTCATTTTGTTCATAATCATCGAATCGATGTTGGTGAAGCCTTTAGATACCTGAGAATGAGCGTGGAAATGAGGGAAACGTTTCAAAAATACTTTGAAGACGGATTGTCACCCAGTGAAGCAAAAAGTTTTCATAGGTCATGCCTAGCTGCAGCTACACCTGTAGAACAAATATGTGAAATACTCGCTAATGCTCACGTAAATCCACTTGATCGTACCATATATCATTTATACGAAATGGCGGTAAGTTGATTGGTATATTTCAGTGCAAAAAGTGTAGGTATTCAATTTTAGGAAGGAAAATTACGGCACAAGAGAGATAAAGAGCGTCGTAAATAAATTCTTAGAAAAAAAAGGAATATTTTGATGCAAATGGGATAAGCTATTCACGAAAATCCTTTTTGCTACGTAATCATTACGCCTTTAATGCAAAGAGCTCATACTTGTCGTTTTGCAGGAGAAGTTGCTTTTGTAGATTCGAGTGGTTCTTGCTATCAAGGCGGTTCCTCTGTTACATTTATATTCGGAGCTTCTAAAATAGGTGGCGTACCACCATGTTGCATAATCCATGAATTTCAGACAGAAGAGGTATACGAATTGTGCTTTGAGAAGTTTCGTGACTTGATTGGAAACGAAGGATTTTATGGAAAAGGATTCCCAGCCATCTTTATGACAGACGATAGTCTTGCTGAAAGGAATGCGTTGAAAAAAATCTTCCCAAATTCTATCCTACTACTGTGGACGTTCCATATCCTACAAGCTGTGTGGCGGTGGCTGTGGAAGAGTTCCAATAATATTGAATCTGATGACCGAAGAACATTGATGCTTTTATTCCTTGGAAGAATTTTATAAGCTGAAGATAATTTCATTTGTGAATGAACGTGATATGAAACTCCAGCATTTCTTTAAAAAATTTTGTCATAAGGCCTGCCTCCTTGTTGTGGAAAAAAGGACACAACTTTTACAGTCGCATCTTCAGAAGATAGCTATCTTTTGTATACAGTTGACACAGCAATTGAGCAATGCGATTGTCCAGCTGGAGCAGGAGGAAAATTCTGCAAACATCTTTGTACAGTTTACAACACAGGTGTTAATTTGTTAACTACCCCACATCTGCTATTCTCTGATCGCGTTGAGCTTGCAAATTTGGCACTTGCAGAGAATTTCGATAGCACCTTTTTTATGGGCATGAAAGAAACGAACAGTGAGATGATACATTCACCATCCTGCGGTAATCGGGATTTTGAACAGCCTATGCGAAATGAATTACATGGTAATATTGTTCCAACTGATGAAGTGCCACCGTCAAATAACTCTTCTGTTGAGATAGCTGAGGAGTTTAACGCAGAACTTATATTATTTCAGGATAATTTAAAGAAACTTCATACCTTCGCAGAATTTATGCTGAAGAACATAAAGGAACTACAAGCAAAGAAAGTGAACAAGGTTTTTATGAAATTTGTTCAACGATAAAAAATAACCAACATCAATTGCGCGCCGTAAGAAGAAAGAACTGCATGCAGGCACGAGAGCGATACAGGCAGGTAGGCTAGCTAACACCGAACTTAGGACGAAAGTCAATAAACAGAAAAGAGCATTGAGTTCAAATATTTTTCTCAACACAACAAATGCAAAAAGTCATGGCAGTGCTCACTAACCGTTCAAAATATTAATCTGCATTTTTTTATATTTGTACTCTACTTTGTACTTATCTCCTTTATTATTAATAATAATAATAAATTTAACTATTATTATTATTATTATTATTATTATTATTATCATTGTATTATATATGTACCTACAAAGAAGGCGCACTTAGAAAGCTCATTGCATTGTCTGAGCGTTAACCCCTTAGAGAACGGAGATGCCGGTCTCTCTCCCGTTTTCTACACGATTATCGCATTTGGTTGCGTTAACCCTATAGGAGACGGAAAAATGCGACCGGATCGAACATGGCCATGGAGAGGGTTTTCTTTGTTATGAATAAAATTTAAGACAGAAAAAAACTAACAATGACAAAACATAGTTTTGAAATGAATTCCCTTGAGTTTTTTAAGCATCTCCAAGATCGCTCACATATTTTACGAATAGTGCATTTAATAAACAAATATACAAATGAGTAATCTATCGCTCGCCATTTTATTAACTATGTACTTTATAAAGCGAAGTAAAATACAGAATTAAATAGATTTTTTTTTTTTTTTGACACTATTACATGATGACATGGGACGCCTAAAAACTTACCATAAATAACCACTACATTTGTCACTTAGACTGGACAACAAAAACTCATAATTTTGTATATAATTTAAAAGAAATTTCTCCCTCTCCTTCTCCCTACTGAGGAGTATTTGGTAGTGGTAAGACTCTGATGCATCCATGTCCCATATCCTTTTTGCATAAATGGTCTTAGAATAACCACGTTGCTATTGAAGAGCTGTGCAATTTATTTGTCAAAAGAAAACATCAATATCCCCATTTGGACAAGACTGACATTTCAACCACCATTCGTTACGCTTTGAGTGCGAAAAAAGCTCGTTGCAATAAATACTTACGGCGTGCGCCATTTTCATCACCATCAGCTTCTCCAGCAGATGCCCCCTCCTCTTGGTAAATTTTTTCGTCCTGATCTAGGTTTAAAACTCTCTATGTCTTGCGAGCAGACTTTGTTCGTTGTGCCTCTTCTTTCAGTGCCACTATTTATTTTATCATTTCTATTTAGCAAGTGCTGTTAGTTACCTCAGTTTTTCATGTGTTTCTAGAACGCTTTTTACGGTTTAAAGATGTGACTTCTGGAAGTGGAGACATATCTATTATGGTAACAGAACAGCTAGGAAATGAAGACTTTTGAAAAGATGTCGAAGCTGTTACTGGTGGCAATGGCAATAGAAATAGGTGTAACAAATAAGGGGTCAGCAGCTCAGGGGTTGGGGGTGGGGTTGTAACGGAGTTTTGCGCGTGAGGTGTATAAAATAACATGTCACAATAAGGAAAGTCATAAATCAATGGGGGGCAGTTTGTCTAAAATCAAGGTAGGGGATTAATTGGCCCACCAATAACCGCTAGTACTCCACATAAATATTCAAAGCAAACCAAAAACTCGCTTACTTTTCGTAGCGTCACTAAAGTAAATCAGAAAAAGCTACTGGACATGTGCGTTTTGTAAGGCTTCAAAATATTCGCGCGCAATCAAAACAAAATAGCGTGAGACTAGACCAATTGTAAAAGTTATCAAACTTATTTACTCAAATTTTACTTTACGTTAATCCAAATCAATAAAATTCTAATTTCAAAAATCTTAATCTGATAAAAAAAAGCAAAAAAATATATAGTGAAATCTCTCATTAATTGATCAGCGTTAAACGCTTTCGTCGAAATCATAAGCAACAATAATGAAATCGTCGTCACTGCAAGGCCGTCTAATTCGAAAAATTACCATTAAAATAATCAATAATCGTAATCAAAGCTATGATTGTATACTAAGTGTAATACGCTTAAAGTTGATTAACGCTGTATATTGTAATATAAAAAATGATCTCCGAGTAAAACGTACAATTATTAAAAAGCAAACAATTAAATTCGCTTTCGAAGGGAAGTAATGTGCAATCTTTCTTATTTAAAATTTCAATACTAAACGTAATTAATAGGTTGAATTTTGCAAGTTCAAAATTATAAAGTATTCTTAAACTTTAATTTTAATTATTCCTGTTAACATCATATTAAACACGTGGAAAACATAAATTTGACAAATCTTACAATGTAAATATCAGTGCACGACAAAAAGAAATACACAATAACCTAAGATCACAAAGGCAGGATGAACGCGGTTTGATAATTGCCTGAAGGGCATCTATACAATACTAAACAACATAAGAAAACGTGTTCATATGCGCCTTCAAATACAGTTCTACAATTTTTAACGAAATGAAAAACAGAAAAGTAATTATTTTAAATTTGCACAGATTTCCAGTTTAACTTTCCTTTCCCAGGTCAAAGCGGCAAAGGCAATTCTCGTACGACTAACCCTTCGTTAATTGATCGGAGATACCAGTCGAATCTTCACGGTAAAATAACTTGTAATTTTACAATCGCAAATAAACAACGAAACGTTTAAATCTAATCCTGGAGCCCTTTTAACTAACTGCTTGGCCTGGATTTATTAACACAATCATTAACTTACTTACACGAAAGTCTTTGTCATTTATATACACAAAATATATTAGCAACTATCTTTACAGCAATTTATTGTTTATGTTTGAACAGGTTGTGGGTATAATGGTGTGAATGACTACAATCTGACGCAATTTATCCCAAATCCACAATACTATACACCACACACTTTTTTCAATCCGTTTAAAGGGTAAAATTGCTAAAATTACTCCAAAAATTAGGAAAGCATTGAAATAAGCATTATACCTCTTCAATAGAAACGAAAATGTTACTACTAATCGACGAACAACAAAACAAAAATTTTAACTCCCTTACGATACCTTCAGGTAACGTAGGGTAGAATGTAGGTAAACTTTGCGCGCCCGATAACTACATCTCTTGCCCCAAGCTTCCAACCTGGTCTCTGGACACCCTAACTCTGACTCTCACTAACGAATCGAAAAACAAAAACCCTTTACCCTGTTAACATCATGTCATATTTTAACCGCCGCTCTAAAAAAATTCCATACTAAAACTACACACTGGATATTTCCAAAGAAAAAACAAACCGGATACCTAGAATCTAAGTTTTTAGATAAAAAACCCTATTGGACCAAATAAATCTTCTATAATTTCCCCATTAACAACCTAATCCGTAAATAAACTGGTGAGCTCAAATGTACGCAGAAAAATTTCACAGCGACCGAACCTTCTCGCTATCAGACACGATAACAAAAATATATTTTGGCCGACACCTATGTTTCTTAAAACTAAAATCATAATAAAATTTGATTCCTTTTAAGGAAACTGCGGCAACAAACTTTAAAATAAAAAATCAAGGTAATCTAACATTAATTTAAAATCCTACATATGTATCCAAATATACTAATATTCAAAAAAAAGTTCTACGTTAAACCCATCCACACATGACAAAGCATCTGTATTTTCCAAAAGGATATCATTTTGTGTAGCATCAGTCAGCAAAGCCTCAGATTCTTTATCACCAGAATTAGTTTTAGGGGGCCCTTCTATAATTGCTTGTTCTAGATCTGTTACTTCCGCTGGAGCAAACATCCAGATCGGTTGAAGGGAAAACCCCTTTTCAGCGTTAGAAAGTGTTACTACCTTCTGCTACGCATTTTTGAAAAGTTCAGCCACCTGGAAGTGCGTTATTGTTTTTCCTGGATGGTTTTTTAGCTATAAATTTAATTCTTGATTGTAATAGGTGACGAGAGGTACTAAAAAGCCACGTTGAGAGGCTACACCCTATGCGTACAGTGGAGCACAAATCAAAAATGAATAATTCCATTGGCCTTAGCAAACTCTTGAGCCTCAAGGCTTTAGCATTAACAGGACCTTATTTTGTTTTGTTGGTTTAATACGCTTCACCAAGTGATTTAACTATTTAACTATTTGACGAATGTATTCTTGTCCATCCAACCATGTTCCTGAATAAGTGCAACTACACCAACAGCAGCGTAGTCCATTATTCCTTTCTTCATATTTTTTCTAGAGTAAACGAATGCTAGTGGCACATAGACTCCTACAGCACTGAAACTGAAAAATACTATAAGGTGCTACACACGTTCGGCGCTTGTTAGAACACCGAGTTGGTTTATACCTTTACAGGCTGTCATTTTAGAATTTTTTGAAGGTACAGTAGAGAGACCACTTTCGTCCATATTAAGCATTTTTATATAGTCAAACTTTACATCTCGCGTGAGCTATCAATTCAAAGTACTTTTTAATTTTCGGCTTATTAAAAGCACGGACACTTGCTGCGGATGTAAACTCTAGTATTCTAATCGCCAATGTGGAATTCCGGATTAGAAAACCCTTTAATCAATCCTACCCATCTTCTTCCTCTTCTCTGTTGGCTGTGTGGAGAATTTTATTTTGTTCGTCCCATTGCTGGGCTACCCTACAAAGCTTCAGTCACTATTAGGGTTCGACTTCAAATCTGTGGCATTCCATACTCCCTTGGTGATACCTGATGCGTCCAATAACTGATAAGTCTGATAAGACACTTTCCTCTTTGTGTAATACGGTCCGACAGATTTCGGCGCTAACGTAAATCTGTTTACTTTTAGTATAGGCTGCCTTGAGCCTTCGCTTAATGCCACTATATACTTCTCAGAAAACTACTCCTCTCCAACAACGGTGTACTATCGGCAAATCACACATTCTCCAAAACATTTCCTTCCACTTGTTCGCCATGCTTAGATCCATCCAATACTAATCATTCAAAATTGGCAAAGTAGGGCATCAGGCCCGTAACTTCACGTGTAGCTGTGCGTATGGTACACGCCACCTGCGCCAAATACTTTCCAGTTTCTCTGGTTATCCTCTATACAAGACGCTAACATAGTTTTCATAACTATTAGTGCGTTTTAAAGGATTAGCCTGGGGGTGATAATTTTCGTTATAAATGATCTTAGCTGGATATGAGCTCTACTTCTAAACTGTGCACCATTGTCACACAACACATACAGCGGTACTCCAAACATAAAAATACGTTTTCTTCAATATTCTCAACCACACTAGCAGCCGTAACGGAACGTAACGGAAAGAAAAGCCCAAATTTAGAAAAACAATCAGCAAAAACTAACACGTAAGAATAATATATGGAATGGAACTCGATAAAGTATCCGGAACGATATGTTCCTTTCCTTTACGATGAATAATTTCGAAATTATACTGTTGCAGACGTATAGCCCAATGAGATAAACGACCGGTAGGCTCCTTTAAATTATGAAGCCAAATGCGAGATGCGTGATTGGTAATAACGGTAAATTGTGCTCCCTCCAGATATGAACGTAACTTCTACACTGACCAAAGTACTGATGAACACTCCTTCTCCGTAGTCGAAACCTTCCTTTCGTTTCTCGTCAAAGATCTGCTATTATAACATATAACTCGTTCCTCCGCATCAATGGTCTGAGTCAATACGGAAACAATTCCGAAGTCTGAAGCATCCGTCTGAACTGTAAAAGGTATCGAACAATCGGGTCACGATAATATAGGTACGAAAACTAAACAATCCTTAATGCTCTTTCACAATCTTCATCCCAAACAAATATTGCAAATTTCTTCAATAATTTAGTCAAAGGTGCGATAATTACCGAAAAATTTTAATAAAAAAATAAATTCTTCAGGGTGGCACTAACTTTATCCGGATCGACCGACAGTTCATCGGCATAACCTAAATAACAGAGTTCCGATTGACAAAACGCGCATTTGTCCTTGCACAAAGTAATACCTGCCTCAGAAAAACGACGAAAAACCTCTAGTAAAACCTCAATATGCTTTTCGAAAGTAGGAGTACAAATAATGGTGTCATCAAGATACACAAAAACATATGGCTTTAATTCTGGTCCTAAAACACGATCTATAAATCTTTGCCAACTCGCTGGTGCGTTAGCGAGACCGAACGGTAAACGTTTATATTGAAATAATACGAAACAAAATATTTAAAATTTTTAAGTTCGAAATTCGAAAAAAACCAGAAGCACCAAACTATCTACCGAGTGTTGCTTAAAATTTCCACAAAGGGTGACATCATTTTTTGACCTTAAGCTATTACAAAATACTGCCGACTTCACAAAAATTTTAGAAGGCTACACGCCGCTATTTACTGTCGTCTTTTCTCATTTTACGACCTCGTGCACTTCTTACAATTCTTGACAGTGAAATTCACCTTCCCGCAATAGTAACAATATCGGTTCTTCCTCGACTCACGACATTGTGACGCAATATGGTCAGACTTTTTTTTACTTTTATTCCTACTCTCCTGCCGCTTAACCTCCGATTCATGAGATGTAACTTATACCTCATGTATAGACATCTCCTTGACTTTAACACTGCTAGTCTCTGGTAGGGCTTCCCTCACATAAGCCAAATCGACTTCTAAATCAGAAAGCTTCCGACTAGGTGGTATGTAATTGTTCATAGCTTGTTCATATCTTTTGGATCGTGTACATTGAGTATTTGAATTTTCTTTCGTAGACTCTTCGAATTAAGCTACTGATAGTTGAACGTACCGTATACCGTTTATGATGTTATTTGAACATGTAATGAAGATGTATAATCGATTCGGGAATTTATTTTGAAATAAAAAATTAGAAAGATTTTGTACACCCCTACTACTGCATATATTGATTAGCATGTGAGATTCTCGTATAGTTATTTTTTAGTATTGCGTAAATTTTAAAGTTGGGTGTAATCTATTGTATATTGTTTTAATAGTAGGTCGAGTAACTTCTTAAATAAGTTTGCGTTCAGAAAAGTTAGATTCAAATTGTATATGGGAATATTTTTTTATAGGGTTGAAAAAAACATGAGACAGTTAATCAATAGTAACGATTTTAAAATTATTGCAGGTTAAGTCTTTAATGTTTAGGGAATACGATGGATATTATATTAGACGAGATTAGATTTCTTTTACGGCCTAAATTGAATTTGTTTGGAAAAATTTGTACATAAAATTTCTTGACATTGATAGTAATTATTTTTGCTCCATGTACACAAGAACAAGGACGAACGATAATTTTTGCCTTTTTTAATAGGCCACATCGAATTTCATGCCTAAAAGGTATTAGAAACGATTGATGACGAAATCTATTGACATAAATACGCCAGCGGGGTAGCTACGCAGAGTCAAATCGATGTTAGAACGATATGTTGTCTGTGAAGATTCGCGCGTTTTAATAGCGAATCTCAGAGAGTCTCTTTGATGTATGGGGTGGATTTAGTTATTCAACGACTACCGAAAACGCGTGGAGCAGTGTATTATATTGACGCTGATAAAATAAATAGACATTTTGTTGAAAGTTATCGAAATAAGGATTTAATAATTTAGATACTTTAAACAGATTCTAAATGAACAATAACTTAGATATGCGCAAATTGAAATTATGTGCAGTAGTCTGCTTTGAGTTTTTAACGATTCAATTTTAAAACATAAGTGGGAAAAACTCGGTGGACAATTTTTTAAAGTGATTTTTAAATAAAATCATAATTGCAGATTACGTTAAAGTATAATAAATATAAGAGCTATAGATGTTAAATAAGTGTCAAAGGACAATTTTGATGATCATTTGCCGCTATTAAATAAACAACGCGGTGATTTAACTTTTTCTGTTTGTTGTTTCTAGATAAACTAAAACAAAAATAATAATATATGAAGAACAATTATTTTTTGTTTGGTGAATAACGTATCATTCTTTTGGAAATGTGTGGTGTACCAAATTAGGTAAAACGAAATAATTTAAAGGATATATGGACATCTTTTAAAAGTAAGAAACTTTTTTGTTTATTAAGAATCAATACTGCATTTATGAATAAATATCAAAACAACTTAACTTTCCTTATTGAATTTTCATTAATTAGTAGTCACCCAGATATTTTGTGTGTAAGCATAAGATTATAATAATTAGATAGGGATAAAATTAAGGTATTGGTTTTGTTTGCAGAGAAATGTAACAATTTACAATTTGATTATTTTGAATAGATTTAACGTTCTATATTGAAGGATGTTGACTAACTACAATGGAGATAAAACGTGAAATGGCTGAAATATAACTTCAAATACCTTACACTTACCCTAAAACAAAGCACAAAATCGGGGATAAATGTTCAATGAGCGCCACCGTCATTTAAACTTATGTTGAAAATTATCTAGCTGAGATGTTAATCTTGGAAGATCGTGACCCCAAGATATTTTCTTAATCGGTACATAAACCTCGTTTAAATGTATTCGATTGCGTTAAGTACTTTTTGAAATCACAAGTCCAAAATACTATCAATCCTAATGAAACATCTGTTTCACCCTTTTATAAATATAAACTAATATTTATGGTTACCACCAATAATCCAACATAAATAAATAAATATCACCAAATTTGGACAATAATAGTTAAATATCCTAATTTTTAAATTACTCTGCAAACGTATAATTCTGGATGGGGTATATTTAAAAACAGAAACGTACTCCCAGTGAATAAATCGTCAATATTTAAACCATCCAAACCTATACTTTTATGTAAAAATGAATAAATGGTACCGAACAATGTGATAAGTACTAAATGAGAATAAGATGTGTTGTATATTCCATTCAATAAACGAAATAAAAGCAATTAAGTTTAGTACTGCCTTTTCTAAAGCCAACAGCCAGAAATACAGGCAAAAATAACAAAAAAAATTATTACACTTTTTAATACCATCCCCAAAATGGGATATGGCAGTAAATAAACAATGTTTCGACTGATCTATTCAATTTTAAAACATAAATTAGCACACACCGTTACGCACTTCAAAATTATACGCGACCGCTTTAACTAAAGGTTGGCTGCCAATCTATTAAAAAAACCAACCACCCCAACTATTCTATAGATAAATAGGGCCATCTTCAAAATGTCATCAAATATTATTTCGCCAGGGAAAAATTAGATATTCGAATTCACTCAATACAATATTCAAAACCAAACAACTTTTTACGATAATCATAAGTAGAATTTTCCATTATGAAACACAAACTCATTTATATGAATAAAATACATACATTTTCATTCTACGCTTTATTACTATACTAAATCCCATTAATCCCTTATGCTACTCGTTCCTAACAGTTTTAATCTGCATTGCTGCAAATAAAGAGGCTAAACGTCTCGATATGGGATTTTACCTCGATGATTATCCCTCATTCAAATTTAATTCTTTTGACTCACAATCTTTTTACACAACATTCAAGTATCCTTTTAAAAACATACATCAGCTTATTGAGAATTCCAGTGGCGTAAAAATCACATCAATATACTAACAAACATTCCCCTGCACAATCGAACGTTCATACATCATAAATGCGTCGTACACATAATATAACATTAAATATACCCAGTTCTCACACTGTACCGATTCATTATTGTTTTTGCTATTTTTCTAAATTGAAACCGAAATTTATTAAATTAACGTAACGTATATGGTGAAATTAGTTATCAGAAATCAAATATATTAATGCAAATATTAGTTAATTCACATGAAGGTTTACTGTTTATTAGTGTGATAAGAACTAATTGAGAATTTCATGTGTAAACTTAACGTAATCTTCATGGGTAAAATAATTATATAAAAATGAGTCATATTTATTAATGTAGAGCTGTTTAGTACATTTATTGATGGACTAACTTTTACTTTTATTAGGTTGTACAACTTATGCTAATTAAATTCAATTTGAGAGTAGTTCTATCAATAAAGCGATTTTGAAATCAGTTTTACAAGAGAGGTTAGGGACGTAATTAATTAACGTGTCATATTGGACGAGGTTTATTGTTGTTTTATGTTCAAGTTTGTTATTATGTTAAACTGTTTCCGCGATTACCTTCAGTTACAGTGATATGCCCTTTGTGGATTAGCATTTAAATATAATAAAATAGTTGCATGTCGAACTCTTTTGAAAAAATAATTATTTCTATTAAACGTAAAAGAAGGCCAACTGAATGTGTGCATAGTAGCAAACAAAAAGTAGACAGTGGTAGACAATATCGACAATGTGGACAATAAGAAGCATGTATAGTTAACCAATTAAGCTATACTAAAGGTAATTTCAAGTCAATTGTGAATAATTATAAACCAGAATTACTAATGTAAGTTCAAAAATGTACATCTCTTAAATGACATCTACATGTACACCCGGCGTCAATCAAAAAGCCCATCCTCGAAGCAGTTTTAAAAATGCACATAAATTTTGTACATCCCTTTAAATGCATCAAGGCGCGATGTAGAACCAATAAATTGACAAGGATTCGTTAAATTACAATACAAAAAAATTAGTTTGTTTTATAAGTTTTAGGATTCAATTTTCAATAAGTAAGCATTATATTTCATTTTGAGAATTCTAAAAACATAAATTGAGATTTTTATCATGTCCGGTTTCTTAAAAAAGCATTTGGGATGTGTGTAAATTAACTAATGCCACCCTACCTATAGCAAACTTTATGCCAAATAACCAGTTTTTATTTTAGCAATTATAACGTTTTTCAATTCAATTCAATTCAATTCAAATCATTTCATTAAATATATATATATATATATATATATATATATATATATATATATATGTATCGAGAACGCTTTAAAAGATTTATTTACACCATTATTACACCTGGCGTCCGAGCAGGGACTTGATTTGCTTCCATTACCATTATTTAATCGTGCTGGATATATCCGCTCTTGTGTTTCAGTTTCGATTGTTAGAGTTGACCATTTTAAGGTATAGTAACAATTTATAATTACGATTGGGTATTAGTATTGTATTTACAATTAGTAAAATTTTATTGTTTATGTTTATATATTATTCAATACCATGTCAAATTTGAATTGTTTAGTAGATGTTCTACGTAGTAATGCGTTGATTATAGAGTTAAATTATAGAAATGTTAATAATGCGGAAAGGTTTACTGTTGATGAAAAATTCATACTACTAAGGCGTAAATTAAATTTAGAAAGGATTGGTCCAAATTTATTTGATTCGTATAAAAGTTGAAATGAACCAGACCATGGAATTGGATTGCTTAAAAGTTAAACTTCATAACATTCAAACTTTAATTAATTTGTTTAAACTTAAACTTACTAGAGGAGAATATCTCAGGCTTCATACTCGTTTATTGCATATTTTGAAACGTTTGAATTATACAACTTTTGATAATGAATTTCTGTATTTACACGATCAATTGCTAATCTTATGTAATGAGCCAATAGAATTATTCGAATATATTAATGAAAACATTGAATTGAACAATGAATTACCATATTTAGACAGTTCACATGTCACATAATAGTTCAAGATTTAAATGAACTTTCACCCGTTTTTAAACATGTTAAACAAAATTTACATGCAGTTTACGAAAGAAATTCAAAATCTTACAATTTGCGACGTCGTCCATTAAAATTAAACGTTGGCGATTTAGTTTGGAAAAAGAATTTTACTTTATCTCACGCGACTAGAAATTATAGTCAAAAGTTAGCTCCAAAATTTATTGAAGCAAAAGTTATTGAGGTGTTAGGTCCAACTATGTACCGATTGGCCACCCCTATCGATAATAAACCCTTAGGTGTTTTTCATGTTAAAGATTTAAAACCCCATTAATTCTTAATTATTTTTCTATTCCTAGTATTTTTGAGACTCTTACATTCTGGTTTTCTTATTTACATTTTAATTATTTTGATGATTTTTCAAAGTAATTTGATTTTGTGCTTATTTCCCACATTATTTTATTTTATATTTTAGTGGCTTTGCAAACCACTTAATTTATTTTTGCTACATTTGTTTAGCACGATTGTTGATATTTACATCACATTGTGCGATTGTTTTGTCGATTTTTGGGACATTAGTTCTCAGGTAAATTATCTTCTTTTATTGGATTTACAATTTGCTATTGTTGCAATAGTAAAATGTAAGATAACCATTTTGAGTTTACCTCTGATCGTTATTTAACGTGAAATTTTCAAACTCTTAACCGTTGGTAAGAAAACTAGTAATGCTTGAATACATTTTATTTTTTATTTGATTTAGTTATTCTGGTTTCCCTGAAATTGTTTCGAAATTCTAGCTTTTGACGATTCCTGATTTGTCTGGTGTTCTATTCTTGACGGTGCTTGAGGACTTCGGTTCGCTTCGTGTCAACCTCGATTAGTCACTTCTCGATTGTGACTTCCTGATTATGACGTTTTGGTAGTTTTAGGGGGGGTTATATTGTGTTCGTACGAGTGCATCATCCTTTTCTTTGCTACATCATCTAGATTTCGACCTATTTACGGAACGTGCGTGTTAGTTAGGGGTATGTTTAGTCTTGGACGACGACTGTAGAACAACATGAAACCTGAATCTCGTGAAGGGTAGAGTGGCTTCTCGTTCTCCACGACGAACATCCTGAGCTAATTTGCCATGGAAATAGTCGTATCTTGAATTTACCGATTTTGACTCATACGTGACTGTGGTAGTTTTGTATTGGCTTGGTTTGAGACCACCGGGGAAGGGTAATGGAACCGCTCTCTCTCGGCCTCAATTCTCGCGATTTTTATGGGTTGTGTGGAAGAAGTTTAACTCTTGAGTGGAGTGGCATTTTGCCGTGATTTTTATCGTTTCACATGAAAACTGTTCCCGGATTCCCCGCCCTCTAACCCTTCAGGTCATGGTTGGTTTCTGTTCTCTTTTACTTTAGCTTCCATTTTTGTTACCGGTTTTTTTCATTTTGCTCCTTGTTACACGTCCAAACCGCACTAGGCGTCATGTATGCTTACTAATGTAAGCGGGTTGCCAAGCCAGCTAACAGGGAGATGGGCGTGGTCGAAATAATAAGTAAAATGAATGATTAATACGCTCAAACACCTTACACCGATATTCAAACAGCTCAGTCCGGGAAAATATGTCTCTAGGCGCCACCACAATCGGAACTTTGCTAAAATAATTGACTTAAGCTAGGTGTTAATTAACCCTACTTGATTGTGGAAAGTAGGATTGTGCTTACTCAGTAAACTCTTACACGTTCTAAAACAAACACTCGTCCCAAACAATTCAAATCAAATTCAAATATATTCAGTACTACCCAGGTTATTAGAAACTTCTTGAATACACCTCGTAGACCAAAATTTCCAAAACAAAATTTATTACTCAAATTTAACTGCATTCACGTAACCAACAGTTATATTTTCTACGTGTCCCTCTTATACATATAAAGTTAAATTTCTACTTATTAATGAATAAATATTTCTTCATTCAATGATCGATAATTAATTTTTAAAATTCCTAATCAAAAGAAAATCAATGTCATTGGCTTAATAATTGTTACTCTACTATAATAGTGATAAAGTGCTGCAAAACAGTCAAACGAGAATAATCCTTGAAGGTTTAATATTCCTAACATGAACGATATCTTTTAAATTTAATTTAATTTTTATAATACTTCTGAATCGTATTTGACATTCGTAAATATTTAAGTTCTCAAAACTCAATCTCTTAATTATACTTAATGAAATTTTAATTAACAGCTGATCCGTCATTAGTGTACTGCGTTAATGAAACTTAACATGAAAATTTTTGCAATCAACCTGGCAAATATAACCTTTCAGGTTGTTCATTGATCTTAAATCCAAAATAAGCAAAGTTTACCTTTAAGTTGTCAAAAAAAAGTAGGTCACCAATTAAGTAAACGTCACAAATGTATCTCATAACTGGCTAAATAAACAACAGAATAAAAAGTTAACGATAAATATATATTGTCCTGCACCAAAATAATAAACAAATGTTTACATACACAACAGCGTGGTTGAAAATACAAATTTGCGTTTCTTCAAAAATTCTTAATACTAAAACAACCAATACAACATAACTCGAGATCGATTATCTTTTTCCTTCAACAATAATTAACAAAATAAAAATTTACACAACAATACGTAAGTAACTCTAACCAAAGAAGATAATCGTTCTCAACTGAATTGTCAAGGTTCTTAAATCTAAGTCTTACTTAAAATTGTCCACTAATCCTACGCTTTTCTTTCTTCTTTCTTCCCGTAAATCAATTATTTGTAGTCCATTTGTATTCCTTAGATTGCCTGACGGCACAAAACAAAAACTTCACAATTCCACAAACACTTATTCCTTTCTGTAATCGCAAATGCGAGGTCATTACTCCAATAACGTAATAATCTGTACACGTTTGGTTGCCTCTTAAAAAGTTTCTCGCAACCTTTCGGACAATTAAGCCCTTCCTTAACACAACTAAACTTTTAATGTCACATAAAATTACCTTAACATTGGCTTAATTTATTACGAAAATTTCGTTTACTTAAAGGTGGTCCCATAAATAATTTTAACTAAATATCGTTACAAGAACACGCGCTGCACTCAACACTATAACGTAATAACTGTTATCTTTTATAAATCTGCTTAGGCACTTTTTACTTTCTTGAAAATAAACAAACTGATTTTATCTTCAATCTCAAATTTAATTAATTGTTCTATTTATGAATGTCTTATACGATTCATCCCCTTTCGGGTTACGCAGTTGTCTAAACAATGACTGCCTTCAATATTATTCACAAATACAACTCCAACTCAACCCATTCTAATTTCACACATCACCTCGCGCGCGTCTCACCGAGCTCTCACCACAAGCCAAAAGCTAAAAACCAAAAAGCTCACGTCAATCTCCGACTTTCCTATTTATACCTTAAGCCATCCATCTTTAAACATGTCCGCTTTCCTCGCTATATTCTCCAATGGTATTCATTCAAAATTTCTTAGTCCCGACTGATGCTACCATCTGTACAACCACGCTCATAACTACAATACATCGCCATATTTGTTTTTACTTGCAAATTTTCCAATTACTTTATGAAGAAGCCATTTCTCGTCATCACATTCATTCAGTGGCCACTCTGGACCATTACACAACTTTCAACGCTTATCTCCCACATGCGCTCGATCTCCTTCCGCAACATTTGCAAAAATAAGTACCGTCTAAGGTCTCAAATCCCATATACATACACGTATTCTCAAAACAAATTGCACAACATTACGAAAACTTTCTGAAATTAACACTTAAACATACCCAATCTTTCTCTACATATTTTCTAAAACATTCTACACTTATACACTCACATCTTCTGGCCAAAGATTACTCCTCTATCTTCCAACATTCCATTCCTTACAGTAGCAACACAGTAGCAAACATTATCGTCCCATCAACAAATTTCTTTTCACATTTACATTCATCAGAATCTATTTATTCCAACACCAAAGCCTCTATAACATTCAAATACACGTATCTACATACAGAATTATATTTCTCCTAAATTTCCAGTGGCGTATCATACATCCACATACATTATGCATATACACAAAAAAACTTTTTTTTCGTTCAAACTCAATACATCCGTACTCAAAACACGTAATACACGTCATTATAACATCTTACATACAGGGTGCGTCAACGCAACCTGACATCCTCTGATGGTGGTTTGCTTCACAAACCCCACCAGCGTAAAGTTTTTCTTTGCTTTATTTAAGGTTTCGGGTCCGTTATTCCCGAGTAGTGGCGTGTGCGGGTGGTAGCGCGTCATTAGCTTTTATGGTGCAGCGAGGGGTCTTTCCTGACCAACATTACAGCATTTTCTGTATTTCTTCGTACATTTAGAATAGGATTTTGTTCTATTTAATCTTTTATTTAGCATTTTGATTTTTCCCTTTTTATTTTTATTTGCATTTGATTTAGATTTTAGATATTACTCTTTAAATTTTGCTTGAATTTTAATTAGCTTAACATTTTTTATTTCCTCAGATTGTAATAAATTTATTTATTAGCTTAGTGTTTGGAATCTCCGCTTTGGTGACCTGAGTCCAAATTTTAGTGAGTAACGAATCTTTTACGATCTTCGTTGTAAATAAAAAAAAGTTTTTGATTATTAATGATCTATAAGTATGTGGTAGACAACCTAATTTGCATTGGTGTAACTTAAGTTGCATATTTTCTTAAGGTTTATACTTCCATATCGTGAATTATTTTCTGCACATATTTCGCGCATCGGCATCACTTGATACCGTGAGCGTCCTTTTACATTCTTGATGTACGTTGTTCTAATCAAAGCCATTTTGGTTTCACCAAATTTCGTAAGTGCCATTGATTTAATGTTCTATATTCTACTTACTGACTTACACTTCTACACTTACATTCACTTACTTCTACTTCCTTATACTTACTAACTTATACTTTTACCACTTTTGGGTATTTATTTTACGGTTACATTTTGCATTTAATTCAGATCTAAATTTAGATCACACCTTTTATTTTAACCTTCAAGAGAACGCAATAAATTCTGGATTATTCAAATTTCAATGAATATAAATTTGTAAGAAGTAAATTCAACTTTGGTATGGTTTACAACGTAAAATGAAAATACGACATATTGCGCAACATTGGTACGAAGATTACATCATCTATGGTTTACATTTCCGCATTCCTTATGATAACAGAGGTTCTCAAGAAGTTGTACAAAAATTTTATAACAGGTATTTATACCCCAATGACTTAGTAGGATAGGGCTATTAACACTAGTTTTAAGATTTATTTTATATAAGCCCAAATTTAAATGCTTAATAAACATAGTTTCTATATCTTTTATTTTGACATTTTGGTGAATGCTTTATTGTATCCTCGGTTTAGTTATTCCGGTTAATAAAAAAAAATAACTTGACGTCCGAGATAACCTTTATTATTGTTACCTTGACGTTACTATATTGATGTTAGGTGGAAATAACTAAGCAGAAATTTGTTGGTAATTAAGCAAATCAAAAAGCATGAACCAGGCCCGATTTAATCTACCTACTGACTCAATGGCATTATCTTTTATTGAGTGTTTGGTGTCTCTAGTTATTTTAACGATTTGTATTGAGAACGCTTTAAAACATTTATTTACCATTATTAAATATAATATATATATATATATATATATATATATATATATATATATATATATATATATATATATATATATATATATATATATATATATATATATATATATATATATATATTTCAGAGATGCAATAGATATTGCACTGGCATCTGAATAAATGACAAAATCAGGATATTTTAAAATTGGTTCACTCAACAGACTATCTGAGTTGTTGAAACGATTTGTCGCAAAAATTTTGCATTTTCTTCAACATTTTACGAAATGTTCTATGATTTCATTAGAATTTAAGATAAATTTTCGAAAATAGTTACAAAATGCTATAAAGCGTACGACTTGTTTGCAGTTTTGAGGCCTTTTATAATTTCTTATTACGAGATGTTTGTCTTTATCTGGTCTAACTCCATCTTCGCTTAAAGTATGTCCAAGAAATGATACTTCTTTTAAAAAAAATTTACACTTTTTTGGATTTAAACTTGCTCAATCTTTCAAAAACTTGATCTAAATTACTCAGAGCATCGTTTACACTCTTTCCTGTGCAAACAATATCATCAAAATAGAAATATGATGTTGATCATTCGTTGAAAATTTGCTGAACTGTTTGCCAAAGCAACAGGACTTCGACAAAATTGAAATTGTACTTTCAACGTGATAAGAACCATTAGCACAGTCAAGAACAGAAAAATATTTACATTTTCCAAGATTACTGACGATTTCCCGCTATTTTTGGAATTGGAAATTTTTCAGTGATGATATTTTTGTTAACGTTTCTGCAGACTATGCACATTCTCCAAGTTGGTTTCCCGTCAGTTGATTTTTCTGGAACTAAAAGTAATGGCGAATGATACGGACTAAAAGATTCTTCTAGTACACCATTTTTAATAAGAATGTCTACGTGTTGATCCATTTCGTTTCTTAGATTATATGGAACGTTGTAATTTTTAGTGTGTATTGGCTCATTGCTTTTGATTCTTATCTTATGTTTATAAAAATTATTGCATACTAATTGATCTCATTCCAGATTGAAAACGTTGGAATACTTCGCACATGATTTTTTAAAAGTTTTTTCACGTAATCAGGTGTTTTACTTAAATTTAATTCACTAAATATTTTATTCACTCGATTTTTGTCAGTTACTGAGTGTGTATTATAAATAAAAAGTTTTCTAAATTATGTAATATTACATTGTTTACATCTACGCTAACACTTTCCGTATTTACATTAAGTAGTTGTACATATGGAGCACTTGAAGAAATAATACTTGAACCAATGAACACACCCGGTCCCAATTCTTATTTTTCAATTACTTTATCCGATTTATCATTCCAAAACAATGAATCAATTCTTTTCAAAACTTCGGATCTTGGAGGTATGATAATTTTTGATTTAGAAAATTTTTCATAAATTGGAATTTCCATTGGATTTTCACCAATTTTTAGTTTCCATTCACTGTAATCGATAGAACATTTCTTGAGAAAATCTCTACCAAGAATTCCATCGCTTGCTAGAGGAAATGATGAGCTGACGATGTGGTAGTTTTCAATTTCATTTTCAAACATTTCATTTGTATACGTTGTTCCTACAGACTGAATTGATTGCTGACTTATACCTCGAATATTACTTGCATTTCTAAAATTTACATGTTTTTCTGGATTCACGTGTGTTCGTTGAACCAAAGAAATGTCTGCTCCCGAATCAACGATGAATGTTAAGTCTCTATCACCAGTAATACGAGTTTTTACGATTCTAAAGTTACTCAATGCTAAGTCCAAGTTCACACATCTTAATTCCTGCCTCCCAGTGGACCAGTTTGAGAGAGGTTCAGGCAGTCTTCCGATGGTTGGGGATCTTGAGAATGTTGCTCCTGAATGATGTACACATTAAGCTGACGAGAATCTTGATTTGGTTGTTGTTGATTAGAATTTCCTTGATTCCGAGATAATGACGTGATGGAAAATAGTTGTTATTATTATCATAATTATTGTTATAACTTAACTTAACCTTTACGCCATTCCACTAATTTGATTTATTAACATCAACTAAATTTAATTGAAACCATCGATAAAAATAAAATAATGTTAGAGATCATTAAAACACCAATTTAAACATTGGAATTATTAACTTAACTTAACTTAACCTTCACGCCATTCCCTTGTGGGGTAGGCAAAACAATCCCTGCCCCTTATTTATTTTTTATTCACAATCTTTCTCCATGCTTTCCTATCTACTTACACCTCCACACTTCCGCAAGTTTCATACATTGTCTCTGATATGCCCTTTTATTTTTAAAACTCCTTTCCTTTATCATACATTTTACTACATTCGGCCAAGTTTTACACGGCCTATCAGGTCCAGCCTTTCCTCTGACCTCACCCACGCATATTTTCTTCGTTAATCTTGCGATGTTCATTCTCTCAATGTGACCAAACCAACCTAATGTACTACTTTTATATGTATCCATCATCGTCATTTCCTCTCCACACTCCGTCATTATGCATTCATTCTTTATCTTGTTTATCTTGTCCCTTCTCGTTTTACCACATACGCTTCTCAGGAATCTCATATCGACCGCATTTAATTTTCTTTCGTGCTTTTTTTGACATACCCATGTATCACTTCCATACAGTACTGACGGGACAAACACGCCATTATAGATTGCTCGTTTCGCAGCTAGGCTCATGCTTTCGTTTCTTATTATCATCTACATACTTCCAATCACTTTCCTTCCAGCATTGAGCCTTCGTCCAATCTTGCCCTCCATTGTACCATCTGCAGTAAACATTCTACCCAGATATACTAGATGGTCCAATTGCTCCACAATTTTATCTTTCAGAGTAAATACTCTACTCTCCTTTCCACCTTCCCGATTGAACACAACAATCTTAGTTTTGTTGACGTTTACTTTTAGGTCCATGCTCTCACAGACTGTATCAAACTTCCTCAAAGCAGTTTGTAGCTCATCCGCACTGTCACTTAATAAGACTGTGTCTTCTGCATACACCAGAAGTCACACATTTACGTCTCTAACCATTACACCCTTTGTATCGGCACATGCTTGTCTAACACGTTTATCCATGTATACATTGAACAACCACGATGACATCACACAGCCTTGTCGCACTCCTTGCTCAATATTAAAGTATTCACTCACACCTCCTCTCACCCTAACACATGCCCGACTACCGTTGTATACTGCCCTTATTCCATTTATTAGACCTTTATTTACGCCATATCCATTTAATATTTCCCACAGCTTCTCCCTATTCACTCTGTCGTATGCTTTCTCCAGATCTACAGACGCACAGTACAGCTTCCTTTTTACCCTTAAACACTTTTCGATCACATGCTGGGGAGCAACCATCTGATCAACACATCCTCTCCCTGACATGAAGCCACCCTGCGCATCCCAAATCTTAGTTTGTGTAGTTTCTCGTACTCTATCAAACAGTATTCTTCCAAATACTTTACCAGTCACGCTGAGCAACCTTATTCCTCTGTAGTTCTTACAATCACGCTTGTTCCCCTTACCCTTGTACAGTGGTACAATGATCGCGCTCTTCCAATCCCTGGGAACTTTTCCACTTATAAGGCATACATTGAATAATTCACACAATCTTCGTATAAGCTTTGCACCCCCATACTTTAGCATTTCACCAGTGATTTCATTTACGCCTGCTCCCTTGCCGTTTTTCAACCTTCCTACCGTTTTCTCTACCTCATTTATCCCAATATCCTTCTCAGTTTCATTCATCAATCGTCCCATACTTTCATTGCTCATGTTCCTGCAGCGTTTCTGTTTTGGGCCACGTTTTGAATTTTGGACCCATTTCCAGAAGAGTTTTGTATTTCCCTCAAAATCATTCTGAATTTTCTCTCCTTCCACAGCCATCACTTCCTCTTTACTTATTCTCACTGCCTCCTTCGCGTCTTTGTTTCTTAATCTGTACAATCACTTTCTCTCAGTCTCATTTTTTGCAACAATCATTGCCATGTAGGCATCTTTTTTCTTACATACTGCCTTTTTTACCAACCCATTCCACCAAGCACAGTTTTCCTGTTCACCTACAGTCGCTCTTCCACATATCCGCACGGCACAATTGACAACGTAGTTTTTCAAGCTTATCCATGCATTTTCAACGTCGGTGTCTTTTATTTGTTCGTTCCACACTGTTTCATTCCCATTCAACTCTTTACTCACAGCATCTGTGTATTTTATTCTCGCACCATTACCCACTAGTTTGTCTACCCCAATTCTGGACGTCCGCACTACGTTTTCTTTCCTTCTCCAGACCCACTTTACCCCTAAACACACTCTAGATATAACCAAAAAGTGGCCCGATCCACCCTCCGATCCGCGCATTACTTTTGTGTCTTTCACCAGATTTCTAAGCCGTTGATCATACACTATCAAGTCTATCATACTTTTAGATTCACCTTTTTACCATGTATACATATTCACATTTTTATGTTTAAACGACATATTCAATACAAACAGGCTTCTCTCCACACAGATGTTCACCAGACGTTCTCCGAACTTTCCTAGAACGCGTTCGGTAGATTCTCTCTGTACACCCACCCATCCTTTCATATCCTCCACTATCATCACTCTTTCGTTTGGTTTACATACGTTCAACACGTTCTCCACTTCATTCCAGGACACAATGTTATAATTAAACTTTAAATCACATATAATACCAAAATAAAAGTTGGATCAAGCTTCAAATTTGAAAACAAAGAAAAAAATGTTCAAAAACTTACCACTTATTACGGATCTGCCCTGCACATCCTTTGTAGTTTTTGTATTTGTGTCAATACGACTTTATGAGTTTCAACAATCATCCGGCATGGGAATTTTAGAGGAACCATTTTTTGGTACAAGTTCGATGCCATAGCAATCCTAAATATTATTTACTCGTCCTTTTTCTTTAAATAGGCATTTTACACGTTACAAACTTCTATTGTTTATATTATTATTATTTGTTATTAGTAATATTCAGACCGTTAAAAATAATGTTCAGAAACTTGCTACTTGTATTTTAGATAACGCGACTTGCTATTATTTATTCTCGAAAAGAAAATTATTTAATTAGTTTCATTTATAATTCTGATTACAAATTAGAGCCAGTTATTTGTTTATTTATTTATGTATTAGCTTTTTTTCTATACTTTGGATTACGGATTCGATCTAGTTATTTATTTTTATCATTTAAGCTAATAAAACAGTTCCTATGACAATGCTTACGTTTGGATTTGTTATAGAAAGGGGTTCATTACAAGGATGAATCACATCTGGTACTTTTCCTAAAGTTACAGATATGTATTTATGAGTGTTTTATACTACGCGCTGCCGTGGGCTACAATAAGTTATTTTATTAGTTCTCTATGATTCATTGTTATTGCAAAAATGTTTACCTGTTTGAGTTCAATCCTTAGACAAAAGGATGGTATTTACGCTTTAAGTTTACTTTACAATTTTACAAGTTTTGACAATCACATCTGGTATGGGTTTAAAGGAGCCGTATTTTTCGTAGAAATTCAGTACTAAATGTTATTTTCGCGCCTATTTCAACTAAAGGGCCATTTACACGTTACAAAAACTACTAATTAGATTATTATTATCTTTGTTTGCTATTAATATTCAAAGCGCTGTGTATAATATCTGTTCAAAAACTTACCCTTACCTTATTGATTTAGAAGTGATATCCACTAAAATTTCCACGGCTGAATCTGCTTGATGAGTAGTTTTGACCTCTAAAACTGTTTTGGCGAAAAAAATGTCCTCTGTTTGACATGCTAAGAACATTAGCTGTCGATTTTTCAGTAGACAACTTCCGAATTTGTTTAATAAGTTGATCGGTTGATGTAAATTCAGATAATTTGAAAAAATTTTTTCTCCCTCGTCTGACACACTTGCTTTAACAGCCTTAACAGTAGCGTTTAGAGTGTTTTTCAGATAAATTATCAGACGCTCCATTTACATAGCATCCCTTCAATTTCACAGCAAGATCTTCTATTTCCACGGCATATTTGGTTATAATTCTGTTTACATTTCCGAAGAGCATTGGTTACCTATTCAATAGTGTCTCTTCGTATTCGTTTCTTCAATTTACTTATAATTGTACTAGTATCGTCTGTATTAGCTATTAAGTTACTAGCCCGACCTGAAAGTCTAGTTTTTACCAAAGCGTTGACTATAGATTCCCATGACCTTCGATGTTTAATTTTAGAAGTTCGAGACCATTTAAAAACGAATCTAATTCGGAATCATGGCCGCTAAATTTTTTTGGCAAAGTATTGTTTGCAATATGAAAAAATTCTTTTATTTGAAGAGGCATTGTAGCTGCTATTTGAATTTGAAGATTTAGCGTATAATTTTTTTGTTGACTTTATACTGGTAAAGGAGTAAAAACCGCGTTCGTGTGTGATTCCCTATTCGCAATCAACGTATGTGCCGTTACTGTAGTATTTTCAATAACCGTCGCGAATCTATCCTGAAATTCCTTGTCTAATTCTTCAGCTTCCTCTTCTGTAATGTCATCAACTATTGTTTCTAACCTACTTTGATAATATGAGGACCAATTCGTTGAGGTATACTATCTGAACATTTGATGTTTATCATATATATCTTGAAACATAATTTTAACAGCTTTGTTAACATTGTTATCACCTAAATGACCTTCCTTATAATATTTACCCATCTGTAGGACAGTGCTACTTGAAAGAAACGTTTCCATTTACATTGTAGACAAATAATTTTCCTACCTTTATAATGAAAATGTACAAATCGACGTTAAAATCACACTCTAGGTCAGCGAATAAAAACGTTTGTTTTGGCACGAGTTGCTGCTACTGCATTTTTTCGTTTCTTGGTTTCATGTTATCCTATGTTGACAAGTAGTATCGCGAGTGTGCTGTGTATTTGTTTTGTCTACGGATTTCTATAAAAGTTACAAAGTTTTGATAAATATCGGTTGCTTCTTAGGTAAGTATAGATTGTATATTTTGCATAAATGATATTTTTATGGTAATTGTAACAAAATTACAGCTAATATTATGTTTGTGACTTTAGAGTAACAGTGTACAATTATACATAAATTCGACATCACGTATAGTGTTTGTTTACTGAATATAAGTAATACTTAGGTTCTTCCTAATTATATTACAGATTCTCTGTGTGGCTGGAACAAACTTTTTTTTCTAAAATATGGATCCTGCTACATTCTATGGACGTAAAAAAATAACTATTGTAGAGCCTATAGATGAAAGTGAAGATGAATTGGAAGTACAAAGTGATGACGATGACCTGTACTGATATAGATTCAGATTCATCGGAAAGGTCTGTTCACAACTCGGATAGTGAGGATCATGAGCACTTAACGGATTCAAACATAGATCAGCCTAGCTCCTCTTCTACTAAACCAATACCATCTAGCATTTCCTCTAAGGAAAAACGAGCAAAAAGGCTATCCATTACATGGAGAAATGTAAGAACCATATGTGCTGTACCCCAATGGAAAGGTCAGCTCCCACCCGCACATGCAATGAAACAACCAGTTCACTATTTTAGTGGTCTTCTTGACAATGATACTTTAGAGCATATCATACAGCAATCTAATCTTTACGCCATCGCAGTCAATCCAAATAAACCACTACATCTTACTCTAGAAGAGCCAGAGCAATTTATTGGCATTTGTTGCTACATGTCTATATTCTCTTTGCCCAGAACAAGACTGTACTGGAGTACAGCGTGCCGTGTTAACTGCGTGAGCAACGCCATGCCGTTGCATTGTTGGAAACCGATAAAGAAGTTCCTGCACTTCTACAATAATGAAAATCAGATCCCACATGATCTTCAAAAATGGTCCTTTTATTATTACTGTATTGCTTGCGAATCTTAATAAAATTTCCATGAGCGAAAAAATATGCGTTGACGAACAGATCGTTCCATTCAAGGGAAAGAGCAGCATAAAGCTGTACCACCCGAAAAAGCCTAAATGATGGGGATACAACTAGCTTACAATTTTGAAGTATATAGCGGTAGTATATCATAAGTCCAAGACTTTACTGGTATTAGTGGCAGTGGGAACATAGTCCTAAAACTTGCTACAGTTGCTCCAAGATATATGGACTTCGAACTTTATTACGACAACTGATTCTGCAGTATAGCCAATCAGGTTGAACTTGATAAAATAGAAATACACAGAGTTTCCACAGAAAGAGAAAAAAGGCATCAGGTGATAGCGTTCTAAAGAAGAAAGGAAGGGGCAGCTTTGAAGAAAAAGAGGCGAAAGTTGATTGAGTGGCGTTGCGAGGTGTAAAGTGGCCTAACAATAAAGAAGTAACTCTTTCGAGTATCTTTGCCTCAGCTCATCTTCTAACAAATATAGAAAGATGAGTCAAAAAGAAGAATTAAAAAATTTACAATTGTACAGTGTTACGTAAGAGTCACAGACCCCTAACGTAGCTCAATAATGCACTACATTTTTTTTAACATTCGTGGAATTGTATAAAGGTGTTTTTTTAATCTAAATTAAGAATAAAATAATTTTTTGTGGCAAGTAAAAGCTAAACTTTGAAATTGATTAAATAGATCTACTAATTTATTCCTAATCTCTTCCCCTTTTTTTTACTTCTCACGAATCTATTATTGTGGATTATGTTTTCTATAAATACATCTTCAGGACGAAACTACCCGACTGCAGGTCGCTTCCCAGGAAAACCACCGCGGGAGTTCCTCAAGGTTGGATACTTGCCCCCACGCTTTTCAATCTTTATGTTTCAGATTTGCCGAAGACCGAAGGAACCACCCTAGCCACCTACGCGGACGACACCGCAGTCCTCGCCCAGTCACACAGCATCCACCAGGCGGGAAAGATCCTACAACGAGCAGCGGATGACCTGGAAGGATGGTACTCCAAATGGCGCATCGGAATCAACCCCGAAAAAAGCACCGCGGTACTGTTCACTCGAAGATACATGAAGCCCACGAGGAACATCTCCATGTTCGGCCAGGACATCCATGGAGGGATTCCGTGAAGTACCTGGGACAGGAAGCTCCGATGGAACCAGCACGTCGCCGACAGAAGAGCCAAGGCCTACGGCATCATCAAGAAGATGTATCCGCTCATGGGGCGAAACAGCGTCCTAACCACGGACAACAAGATGCTGATCTATAAGTCGATCATCCGTCCGATGCTGACCTACGCCTGCGAGGCATGGGCATACGCCGCTCCCTCGTACATCAAGCGCCTTCGACCATCCAAAACAAGTGTCTCTAGAGCATCACCGACGCTCCCTGGGACGTCAGGAACGACCGACTCCACAAGGACCTCAAGATGGCCACCCTAATGGAACTCATGAAAACCGCCGCAGCCAACCAGGAGATGGTACTAGCGGCCCATCCAAATCCCGTCATCGCGGGATTATGGAACTACGACGCCAACGACGAGACGAGGCACAAGAGGCCGAAGATCGTGCTGTGTTGAGTTATATGAAATATTTACCATGTAGTTATATGCCTATTTGTTGTTACATATCTTAAGTTAGTTTAAGTTCGGTGGGAATGAAATGACATGTATATACCATGCCATGAATAAAGCAAGGTCCGATGAAGGTATAGGGGGCATCTGCCCGGTATACCGTCATTAAAATGAAAATAAAAATTTCTATAAATAAATGTATCTCTTTAATTTTATCTAAACTAGCAATAACTAAAGACATATACTTACTTATAATAAAAAAAATTTAATTGAGGTCCAGATTGTAGAATAAGCGTGTAGAAAAGAAAAATAAGAAAATCTCTTGAATGACATCTACACGTACAACTGTACAAGGACCCAGTTGTACATCATCACTAAGACTAACATACATTTTGATCTTTATTGCGTAATAAACATTTTGGGTTTTTCATTAAAAAATTTCGAGTTTTTTAGGATAAGGAGTTCATATCTGTTTACACCCTAGCGCATTTTCAAAATTGGTTTGATATAATCTAGTTTCTATTTACGTTTTAGTAATTTTAAACGTTTGAGTAAAGTATGCCAAGGGACTAAAAAAAGTTTGATCGTTCATACTTCGCAAGATGATTTATTGACGCAAGTATTAGATAGTTTTTCCTAATATTCTTAATCTCCGGCGCAAACAGATGGATGTTGTAAGTTTAACATGTGTACCTGTCTGTGGCAAACGGAGGAACCGATTTCCATTTGGTTCTTCAGTAGACTTTTCTTAGCTATGATTTACAAAAATATGTTGAGCCGGTTAAAGATCCTCAGCGCATTTCTAATTCACGAAGGGATTTTTTTTAATTTTTTAGTGTTTTTTTGCCGGGTGTTTTTTTACATTTCCGCTGCTTGTTAAATGTTTAGGTTAACAAAATTGATTAAGCAACTATTTATTCAGTATTTTGGATTGAATTAAATTTATTAAGTATATTCAAACGACTTGAAAAACACTGGAACTGTGGCAGAACCTGTAACAAACAAAATACACCCACGTACCACGTGTGTGGTACATGGGTGCATTTGTTATATTCAAACAAATTTTAACGTACTTTGCGAGATTTAACGCAATTATTACAAGAAATTCAGTTACGATTTTACCTAGTAAGCGATATTTTTGGTGTCTACGATCAACCAAGATTTTTAACAACCGGCTTAAGACTCCTTATTGATAATTTAGATCGCAGTGGCGCTAGTGTCATTCTTAATCGATAATGAGCGTTATTGTAAAGTAACTGTAAGGTTTTTGAAGTATTCTTTCGGAAATGTTGCGTCTTATTGGGCACCACCAATCTCCAACAAATGTAACCGGTAACCCGCTTATCTTTAGTAAACGTGGCCCCTAATGCGGATTGATCGTGTAACATGACTACACTAATAAAAATTATTATTTTAGCTTGTTCATAGCGTAAGTGTTTGTTGGAATGATCGGCAAAATTAACATACGACAAATGCATATACCCGCATAAATTTTATTAATCTAAAACGTTTTGATTTCTCGATTATTCAAATACTGTTATGTCTCGATCTACATGTGTCGCCTGTAGTGTTTGTACAAGATTAAGTCACAAGTGGAGATAACGTACATTATTGATAACCGGTTGATTCTAATAGCACGGATTTACTTTTGAAAACTATCTGAGCCGCGCAATAGATAAACAGTATTAAAGTTTCTTTTGGACGATTTACAGCAACGTCAACTTATAGCACAGAAGGTGTTTATTGTTTTAGATGCGAAATTAAGGACTGTATATCCCACATGTACGATAAAAACATTACTTTCTATCACTAAAAGGGAATTTTAAAATTCGCTGAATACACTTAAAATCATAACGGTGCCAGGTGTTACAACCCAGCTTGGTTTATCTTCACTAAGCCAACCAACTTGCTTTTTGCTCAAGTTTACGATTATATAATACGATTTTGGAGTTGTTAAAGCTGCAAATAGGTAGACTGACAAAACGGCCCAGCTTTATGGTATCGTAACATACCATAATAATTGATGATAAAGAAAGGTATTAAAAGCCAAAATTCAATGTTTTTATTACAAAATATAGGGGAGAGTTGGGGAACCGTGCGCAGGAGGTAACCATGCGCACAGCTATATCTAGCAATTCAGCGGTATTTAGAAACATCCCTTCCAGGAAACCTTGAGCAGCGTCCCTTACGATTCGATCACACCACAAGCGGCAGCTCTATAGTGTCAGTTGCTCTCACAAAGTGAGTGTGTGTTTATGTACAAGTTGTAATTTTCCACGTGAATAAAATAAGACGGTAAGTCTCTAATTGTTAACCGATTATTTTGAAATAAATATATTCTTAAAGGATATGATCTCCTGCATGTATGCATCTATCCTTGTTTAATATAACCTAAATAGTTTTTGTAATGTGAGGTGATTTGGTTTGAAATGCACGGTCGGGTAATGATGCGCAAAAATGCGCACCATTACCCCTCATTCAATTCAATGGTAAGTAATACAAATCTGTTTTTTCATTTCAGATGCCACGTAAATATATAAGAAAAACAGATATTAATGCCTATAGTGCGCAAATGTTGGAGAGAGCACTAAATGCTATCAAAAACGATGGAAGTCGGTAGAGCATACGGCATTCCCGAATCAACCCTACGAAAGAAACTTCAACGTGATGAACCGAAAACGCTTTGTCTGGGGCGTAAGGCAATCTTTTCGCAAGAAGTAGAACGCCATTTAGAAGAGTATGTATTGACTCTGGCAAAATTGTATTATGGCATTACGCCCAAACAACTGCGGCATTTAGCAAATGGCATAGAGCATGCATGTAATAGAGGATCCCAGTTAGCTGGTAAAGCTTGGTTTTACGGATTTCTTAGACGACATCCTCAAATAAGTCTGAGGCAACCTGAAGGCACCAGTCTAAATAGAATTGCTGCGTTTAATTTAGAAGAGACTAAACTATTTTACCGAAACCTAGAAAGTGTGTTCCAAAATGTACACTTGAGGGACATAGAATATTTGATATGGATGAGACGGACATAACTACCGTCCAGACGAAATGTCCTAAAGTTTACAGTAAGAAGGAGTAAAGCAAATAGGAACAGCTACATCGGGTGAACGAGGTAGGACGATTACAGGCGAATTCTGCATGAGTGCTGCGGGAATTACACTCCTCCCATGTTAATATACCCGAGGACAAGGATGACTCCTGCTTTACAGAAAAATGGCCCAGTTGGTACCAATTACCAATGTTCAAAAAACGGTTGGATAAACGCAGATCTGTATCTTAATTGGTTACACCACTTTGTAAAACATGCGAAGGCCACTGCTGAAGACCCAGTGTTGCTTATTTTAGACAATCACTCAAGTCATATCGCAATAGAATCATACAATTTTTGCAAAACAAATAATATTCATGTTGTGTTACTCCCACCGCATACTACACATCGATTGCAGCCCCTGGATCTAACGTTTTTTGGGCCTTTAAAGAACGCACTCTACAGGGAGTATGATATATATTTAACGACCACTGGCCGTAAAAAGATTACAGAGTACGATATTGCAGAGCTTTTGAACAAAGCTTTTATGAAAGTGGCAACCATGGAAAAGGCAGCATCCGGTTTTCGTTCTGCTGGAATATTTCCATTCAATCCAACCAAGTTCAATGAAGATGATTTCGCTGCTGCTCATGAATTAGATTCATTTTCTGTAGAGGCTTCTTCCGAACCTAACACTAATTCAGCATTACCTCGAGTCAGGCGGAGAGTCAAATTGATCAAGAAGCTCAAATGGATCAAGAAAACCAATCGTCTGTATCAAATGTTGGCCGAGAACCTTTGCCGTGTTCGTCCAAATCTTACAATTCATTTTTTGAATTTGCTCCAATTTCCAAAAACAAACCTGAATCAGCAAAAAAGATTTCACGTTCGAAGCAACACTCAAAAATTCTTACCAGTACCCCTATGAAAAGATATATTGGAAGACGCGCAAGAAAAAAGCAAGAACACTACAGTAAAAAAAAATATTCAATCAAAAGGTGGCAAAGGCACTAAAAACAACGCTGCAAAGAGGCGAATAGTTGAATCCGAAAAAATACAAAAAAGAGGAAAGAAAAAAAGCAGGAGTCAGAGTCTTCTTCCGATGACATTGAAGAAAATAACCTTGCGACGAGGACTCCCTGGACGACATAGACGAAATAGATTATTTTATTCCAACGCTAAGACAACCGGAGCGTGAAAACGACCCATGTGGCATATGCGGGGAACCCGTAAAAACAAGTTATGGTACAGATGTGCCATGTGACATGGAATCACGCCGACTGCACTGGGGTGGACAGTCCAAAAATTACATTTGTGACTTCTGCAAAAACTAAAGTACCTACCTATTGCTTACCTACCAAATAAAAGCTTTTTATTAAATATTTTGGGTTTTAATGTTCTGCGCGTAATTCCCTACTTAATGCGCGCCATTACCCTATGGGGTGGGGGAATTGTGCGCAAATGCACTTTAGTACTTTTATTTGTTTTGTGATTTAAGTGAAAAGCTACTAAATTTTGGTCATGTTCATTGACAGTCAATAAACTAGGGCTTCTATTGCTATTTTTAGATTTTATGCACTGTTAATACAGTTGCTACTAGGTCAATTCTCACTTGGGCGCGCACCATTCCCCAACTCTCCCCTGATAAATATGGAATTTCTCAGTTAATGAAAGTAGATACTTGAATAGTGCTAAAAATGTGTGGTTGTTTATATTGTACGCAAATTACTCAACATATTATTACTATAACTATCACGACTAATATTTTGGCCAGTATGCAGCAAACATTGGGTGACAATCCCCCTTCGAAAGCAACGATTTATCGCTGGGTTGCACAATTTAAACGTGTTGATTTAAGCATTAGAGGTTGTGAGTGAACAGAACCATCAAAAACGGCAACAACCCCAAAAGCAATCGATCAAATGCATGATATTCTTTTAAAGGATCGAAGATTAAACATTGACGAAATAGCTAAGACCGTATAATTAGGTATGTCTAAGCTGTTAGCAAGATTGATCCTGCGATTGCTGAATGCTGATTAAAAAAAAAAGAAATAGTGTGAAAATCGAGCGACAATTTGAAGCTGTTTAAAAAGAATCAGGTTGATTTTAGCGCGACATTGTTACGGTCGATGTAACTTCGATTCATTACTACATCCTGGAATCAAAACGCCAATCTCAACAATGTACACATCATGACAATCCTCCGCCAAAGAAATCGAAGTCGTTTTCATCGGCCAAGCAGGTAATGACTACGATTTTTTGAGATTCGAAGGGGATACTTCTCATCGACTTGCCTGAAAGAAGATAAAGACGGACGAAGAAGTAATTGATGCAACGGAGTAATGTTTTGACAGCTTGGAAGGCGCTCACAAAACAGGTATAATGGAACTTTAGGGTCGCTGCTGCAAGTGTGTTGATGTACAAGGAGAATATGTTGAAAATAACTCTAACTCATGTCCCGTGAAATCATCCTCGTATTTTGTCAGGGCTGTTTCGTCGGAGCAACTTTTCCGGGTAACCATAAAATACTTAACTGCAGGGTTATTTTTCGACCTTAGCTTTATTTCTCAATAGAACACGAACATAAACCGATATCACAAGCTAAGCCCACTAGGTATTAGAATTCCCTTTCATACCGCTTAATAAGAGGTCTACTATAGAAAGTATTTATTAATTATATAGTTAACAGTAGATAAATAGCTTAAGAATACTTAAATGATAACATTTATTGGCATCTCTAATGTCATTAAGAAAAGTAATAAACATATCATCTGAATTTTGGCAGCATTCTCCATGCGACATAATCCCAATGGGGTTGAAAAAAGTGTTGAGTAGGAACACCTCTTATTTTCTTTTTTTTACTTTTGCGGATCTTTCGATACCTTGAGTAATTGTTTGTAATCCTGCTGATTCACAGTTGAATGCAGCCCCCCCATTCTCCCAAATTGCATATGCGTTGGAGAGTTCTGGGACCGCCTCACTCCTCATTCCAAGGTCCAAACCGACGACGTGGACGAGCACTTAACCCCGCCTCCCACATTTACGAAGTTACACAGTACGAAGGTCTCACAGTACAAAGGTTAGGTCCCATATTTTAAAGGTTACACAGTACAAAGGTTACACAGTACAAAGGTTACACAGTACAAAGGTTAAACAGTATAAAGGTTATGTCCCACATTTTGAAGGTTACACGGTACAAAGGTCTCACAGTACAAAGGGTAGGTCCCACTGTTTAAAGGATGGGTAGTACAAAGGTCTCACAGTACAAAGGTCTAAGTCCATCCCCCGCATTTTGAAGGTCACACAGTACGAAGGTCTCGGTCTCAACAGTATAAAGGTTAGGTCCCATATTTTAAAGGTTACACAGTAAAAAGGTCTAAGCCCATCCCCGCCGCATTTTGAAGGTCACACAGTACGAAGGCCTCACAGCACAAAGGTCTCACAGTAAAAAGGTTAGGTCCCACATTTTAAAGGTTACACAGTACAAAGATTATGTCCCACATTTTAAAGGTTACACGGTACAAAGGTTTCACGGTACAAAGGTTACGCAGTACAAAGGTTAGGTCCCACCGTTTCAAGGATGCACAGTACAAAGGTCTCACAGTACAAAGGTCTAAGCCCATCCCCCGCATTTTGAAGGTCACACAGTGAAGGTCTCATAGTACACAGGTCTCTCAGCACAAAGGTTAGGTCCCTAATTTTAAAGGTTACACAGTACAAAGGTTAGGTCCCACATTTTGAAGTTTATACGGTACAAAGATCTCACAGTACAAAGGTAACTCAGTGCAACGGTTAGATCCCACCATTTCAAGGATGCATAGTACAAATACCTCACAGTACAAAGGCCTCGCAGTACAAAGGTGAATCGTCTACCATGCCCAAATTTTTAACACACTCAAAAAAAAGAAAATGATATGTTAATGTATTTAATTTCTTTATGAACGGATTGTACAAGAGATTTATAAAAAAATTACACCTATATATTAATTATTGTTATCGGTATTAAAAAAAATGTTCCTGTAGTGGATTATCAGATGGTAACTATTATATTACTCCACACGTGAAGCATTCAACTTCATCGTCGGTAGATGTAGAAATGACTCCTGCTGCAGCAAGCGATAAAGGTGACTAACTATAAAAGAAATAAAAAATAATTAAACCTAAATTATAATTGTTTGAAAGAAAAAAGGTATGCAATTGTATTAAAATACTTACAAAGTTGATTTAGTGCAAGAACATAACTGTAAAAAGGAATTAAAAAGTTAAAAAGAGTATTTAAATAAATTATGATTAAATTTTACAAAACTTACCCATTTGAAATGAAAGACCGACAGAATGAAAATATAATATACCCAAAAAAATGAAAGATTATAGGAAAGACTATATCTAATATTAAAAGTTCCTCAACTGGGTCCGATGGAATAAATTTAGAAGTGATAACGTTGTACCTTCCCCTTATTATACCTTACATCACTCATATAGTGAATTCGTGCATACGGACATTTCAGTTTCCCTCTTGTTGGAAAGAAGCACGTGTAATACCCATACCTAAAACTAAAACACCTCAAAACTTCAATGAACTTAGACCGGTTAGTATTTTACCTACATTATCAAAAATCCTTGAGCACGTTCTTACAACCCAACTAAATAGTTTTTGTATTTCCAACAATGAAATACCTAATACGCAATCAGGCTTTAGGTCGAAACGTAGTTGCGAGACGGCTCTTTTAAGTGTGTGTGATAAGCCCCTACTAGCGTAAGAGCCTTTGTGATTTTTATTACAAATCTCTTAATCCCAAAAAAGAACTTATGGCATCGTGATCTTCACCGCTTCGGACTTAGATCTGTCACTGCTTGCATACAGATAATACGAAGAAGCGGTCATCAGTAGAGGAGCCACTAAAGGATCGACGTCGGATAAAGCATTAGGTATCGGTTTAATAAAAATATCGTTTTAATTTATTGTTTTATTTTAACATTTGTTTTCCTCCATTTTCTATTTGGGTCTCTGATTTCCAAGTCTTTATTCCTCGGGGTGTGAGACTACACCTCGGCGGAGACCCGGCCTTTCTTTAAAACAATTTATTTCTTTACTCCTTTTTTTCAAAACCTTATTAATAACAACCGCGATGGTTAAGTACGGTCGCCACCGTGCTACCGTAACGGTTGTATCCCCAACCCCCGACGCCGCCCTTCCACCTACACCTACACACAGCACACATAACACACACACATACGCACGCACCCTAACCTCGCCACCACCATCCTCACGTAGACGCTCCCATTCCAACGCCTCGTCCATTTCCACCTCATCCACACATTCCTACATCTCTACCGCCTCCACAATCCCGCCCTCTTACCCACATCCGCCCAGCCACCTGTACCTGCCGTGATTTCTACACCCGCCTCCCCTAATCCTATTCCCACTCGCTCTCAATCCTCGAGGTATTGCATCCGCAATATCCCGAAATCCATATCCACACAGAAATCCCTATTCAATTCCCTTAAATCCCTACACCTTCCCTGGTTAAACATAACGTTTAACCACAACCGCACCTGTCTCTTAGAGACTTCCTCTCCCTTGCAGGATGGTACGCAGCTTAGGCTGCGACATCATTTCGGTGAACCTACTGTAACCTTATACCATCTATCCGGTCCCCGTCTCTCCAACTCCAACCCTAGACCTCCGTCCGTTTCCTACGTATTCCTCGCAAAGATAAGGAGACCCTAGAACCCGAGATCCTCGGTACGATCGATCTTCCACACGTGAGTAAGGCTCTTCGCATCACCGCTAAGGCGACAAACACCACCACATCCCTTATCCGTATCATAACCTCATCTCAAACCACCTTCGAGTACCTCCTCGCACGCGAGTTTGCGAACCCTCCTTATCCCTCAACCTTCCCCAGTATTGTTCCACCTGCATGCAGGTGGGCCATATTGCTGAGGAGTGTCCTACCCGTGCAATCCGTTGTCCCAACTGTGGCGGAACCAACAGATCCTCGTCCCGTAAATCCTCGGCTAATCCAAAGTGTAACAACTGCGGGGAAGCTCACCCTACCTTTTCCTTCAAGTGCCGGAAGCGGCGGGAACCTCCCAGTTCTCCGTCAAAGATGGCTTCCTTCGATCCTATCCTGTCTTCCGAAGAGTCCGACTCGGAAGACACAGCCCCTATGTAAACGATAGTCAACACGGAAACGCCCTCTCACTTAAAAATTGCTTCTCATCCACTCCTTTTTAACTTCCTACGCACCTACAGCATCTCGAATGCGTTGCTGCGACGGTGAACTTCCCCACTCCTGTAGTATTTATTTCACACTACAACCCGCCCGGCCACAACACACTATTCTTTTAATCTACGCCACATCCTATTCGGTGACACCGGAACTAATGGCAACGGTAACATGCTATCGTCGGCTCTGTTGCAGTTGCCGCTCTTACGAATCGCCAACACACAGCGAACATACGTTTAGGTGCCTCAATAGTAGATCATATTATAATTTCCGAACCCATAGCTCACTATTTCGATCGTGAGTGCTTTCTAGGCACCACGATCACATCAGGTCACATACCACTACTGTTCAAAACTTCATTTTGTCCAGCTCCCCCTACACCTCAATACAGTCATTAAAGATTTTTCAAAAGCAGACTGGAAACAACCTTCCTACACACAATCTTCAAACCACCCAAGATATCGAGAGAGCCATTAGAGACCAAACTTCCGTAATTACGGAAGTGGCCGATATCTCTGTACCACCAAAAAACATCGACACTTCCCGAAAACCGCTCCCACAACATATTCTGAACTGGATCAAAGAGAAAAGACGAACCTATCGTCAATTCTTGCGATCCAGAGACCCGGCTCTCAAGACCGAATACAATCGCCTTAACGCCTTAATCAGGTGAGAAGCGTACAAACACGCCGAAGACTCCTGGACCAAAGCCACCTCTCAGCTAGATTATAGAAATGGTAAACTCTTCTGGGAATAGTTCGATAGACTGACCAGAAGGAAAGTCAAGCCCATCTAACCGACCTACATGGCAACCTAATCTTCCTGAAATCGAACTCGATAACGAGAATCCTTTTTATGCCCCCATCACGCCCGACCAGGTCCACACATATTTCAAAAAAGGGAAAAATTCTGCCCCAGGTCATGACGGCCTAAATCGAACAATCCTCCGTCATTTACCCGACCCAGCCCTCCGATTACTCTCCAACATCAACAACCAATGCTTAATCCTATCCTATTAAGCAAACATTCGACAGGGTCTGACACGCCGGTCTCCTGCACAAGATCCGTAACTTCAACATTCCCGATCTCTTCTCCAAACTCCTACTCTCGTACCTAGCCAATAGGTTAGTTCGAGTCAAAGTAAGGAAAACCTCAGATCCTCTCCAACCTACAGCAGGGGTACCGCACGGTTCTGCCTTAGTCCCGATCCTCTATATTATTTTCACATCCGACATTCTCGAAGTCACGCAACCCGGAGTAGTCGTTGCGCAGTTTGGGGATGACACCGCCTTCTGGACGGATAATCAGAACAGCGAAACGGCCTCCTGCCTCATATCCAAAACCCTAAAATACTCCAACACATCTAGAAAACATACATCCGCCCTGTTATGGATTTCCGAGCACTCATATACACCAATATAAACCCCAAACGCCTTTCTTCTATTGCCTCCTGTGAACGCCGAATTTTTAGACGCATACATAGGTTACCCCTCAGGTACCCTAGTGACCTCATAACCCAACACGCCAACATACCACCAGTCACACAGAATCCAAACACTTCAGAAAAACTTCGCGCATAAAAGAATTTTCGGCGATACTATCCCAACCAAAGAAATCCTTATCACTCCCTACAACTACCATTTTCCCCAATTCCCACGAAGAAAACCTAAATCCCCGCGATCCCTATACAACTCCCGTTCGATTCCCGCTACCGTCTACCTTGTATAAGGTTTTTTCAGAGGGGTTTCCTCATACACATGTAGCGGCATGGCCACTGCGTATATGCACACCATAGGCTACTTAGGCGAATGCTGAGGTAGTATTTTCCCCCTCAGAATTTTCCCCCTCAGAACCCTAACTCCGTTCCTTCCGATCCTATCCTGACCACATCCATTCTTAATCCCAGCATGCATATATACGTAATGTACGTGTGTATGCTGGGAATCCATGATTGTAGCTGAAGGAGCTCGGAAAGCTCGAGCAGCCCGACCTCCCCCTTGGAGAGGGAATGAAATACGTGGCCTTTTCCTTTTTTCTTATTAAACGCGCCACCTGAACATCATCTACGTATAACGGTCCTTAGAGCTGTTGAAATCTGAGGCTGAATGCACGTAAGTCAAAACACACAACATTACATATACGCCGATTGAACGATGTCACGCCGGGCTGACCGCCCGTGGTCACCTTTCATTTACACACTTGAATAGAAAGGTACTTTCCTAACCCCACAGCGTAATGGGTATAAGGCCAGATTCTTGTAAATGATATTCCACCTACCCATAGTACACAGACTCACACATATACGCCTACACTAGGCAAAACCATACAGTGCAAGAAGCAGCAGATTTACCGCCTTCAACCACCCGTAGGTAGATCACATTCGGTCACATAGTTCACTAAAAGAAACATCGCACGTCGTATAAACATGTGAGTAATACGTTTTATTAGAATACGGAAATAACCGCCGTCCTAACCGCTCACCAATCGGGAGAGATCCAGTAAATTGGTTTAGCCCGTGTTAAACAATTGGAATAAATGAATTAAATCCGTTACCGTAGTTATAATTCTCGTATAAATCATATTAATCATACATAAAGAAACCGTAAAAAGATTTTATTTTATAAAGGCAAACTAAAACACGCATTTTTCATTCACATATAAACCACTCCCTTTAAAATATCGATTATTTTAAAAGGCCTTCGCAGGTACACAGAGTGAACGATCGGCGCTATCTTATCTCCCGTCACACGTTGTCCAGTATTCAATAACGACATAACAATATTTCCGACTTTTGTAAAAGAACATGATCGGCCTCAAAATATTTATTTATTTCTTTTGATCACTTATTTTAATTAAGATTAAAGTAGGACGTAACCTGGGTCATTTACAAATATAACCGCCATTATTAAAGATATTTCCACAGAAAATCCAGAGGGCATATGTCCCCTCTACTTTGCTGGCATGCCAAAACTCTCTTCCTGAAATTGTTGATTACAGCTTCACAAACTTGCACGTCGATTTCTTTGATAACTCGTCGAATTTTTTCCTTTAACTCGCGGATGTCTCGAGGTTTATTGACATAAACCAATGATTTGACATAACCCCAAAGAAAAAAATCGCATGGGGTTAAACCACACGACCTTGGTGGCCATTGCTGGTCACCACGAAGTGAGATGAGCCGATCCTGGAATTTCTCAAGCAGCAATGCAATGATTTCGGCGGAAGTGTAACATGTGGCGCCATCTTGCTGAAACCATAACTGCTGAATGTCCATTGCATCGATGAGGCCAACAAAACTCTCTTATCATCGTGCGGTATCGGTCTTCATGAACTGTTACAGCTTGTCCTGCCTCATCTTCAAAAAAATAAGAACCGATGACCCCACCCGTCCAAAATCCACACCAAACCGTCACTCTCTGCGGATATATTTCTCTTTCACGAATCGATTGAGGATTTTCTGATCCCCAAATACGGCAGTTTTGCTTATTGACAAATCCATTTAAATGGAAGTGGGACTCATCGCTGAAAATGATTTTCCTCGCAAAGCCGTCGTCCTCCTGTTGTCTTCTCAGAACCCAGTCAACAAATTCTCGTCTCCTTTGGTGATCGGGCACCTCAAGTTCGTGGGTTAATTGGATTTTGTAGGGATGGTAATGAAGATCCTTCACAAGAATTCGCCGCAGTGAAGAATACCCCATGTCCAATTTTTGGGAACGACGTCGAACCGATTTCTGCGGGCTATTATTGACACTATCACGAACTACAGCAATGTTTTCAACAGACCAGCCAGATCTAGGACGACCAGAATTTTTACTGTTGAGTGTTGATCCTGTTTCACTAAACTTTGTTATAAGTCTGCGCACTGTTGATTCATGGGGAGCTTCATTACGCCCGAAAATCGCACGAAGTAGAAAAGCGTTCCATTTTGACACACATAATGAAATCGGAATATTAGCAGATGTCAACTTTATAAACAACTATGTTGCTAAGCAACAAACAACAAAATGGCGAGCGATTCAAAACCGGCGCGCTTTTTGAATCACCCTTTATATGTGCGATTGTTAACGACACTAAATCAACTGTGTAGAAACATTTAAGAATTTTACAAGTAAGTAAATATATTCTGTGACAAGCACTTGTTTTCCGGAAGGGCACATAGTAAATCAGATTGCCCTATTATGACTCAGACATTTAAGATAGTGAAAATGGCGACGGCCTGCGTGAAACCTCACTGGCCGCTTATCAGTGACAGTCTGGATACATATTAAGGATTAATTACAACGAATTAAACCACTGGACACATTATACCGGATGAAGGACTACGGAATTTTTATTTGTGTAAGAAAATTTTAAGTGTTTTAAATGGTAAAAGTTTGATTATTTTTAGAGCTGTTATTGTTTATATGGTTAATTTCATTTAAGTATTAAGGATAATCCGGCTCTATTACCTGATTTTATATGTTTAGGTTATAAGATTGAGGAACGTTAATTTATAAGGATTAGTTTTTTGTGTGTGGTGCTTCTCGGAAGCAATACATGTAATTATTTTTGACTCCCTAGTCTAAAGTTTTAAAGGAGAACCAATATTATAAGAGTTAATTGTTTCATTGTGTGAAATTACATAAAGGATTACACGGTTTAAAAGTAATCAATCTTTCGATATTTTGGCTAACTGATTGATCTGAGAAGTGTTTATTTTGAGGCAGATCCATTACAAAATTGACTTATTTTGCATTCATTAACTGATTAAACACATAATAAGATACTTATTAAGCAGAAATTGCAGATTTGAATGATTACAATTCATTCATGCTGGTGGATGTTAAAATACATTTTAAAGAGAAAGTATTCAAATAGTATTTGACAGAAAATATATGACTCATGAACGACGGACTGATCGTTCCGTCTTTAACTTTTTTAAGTTACGGCTTAATGTTTTTGTGGTTAAAAATTAATAGACCGAAGTATTATTTTTCTAAATTGGGATTTATTTATTGCAGAATTTGTATGACAGTTAGAAATATTAATCTATGTGTATACGAGGGTAAATTAGAAAGTATCCAGATGACGTTTTTTTACTTTGATTTTTTGTTTTCTGACTTTTGCTGAGACGAAATTTAACGTACGCTGTTAAAGTGAAAGAGTGTTTGAACTTGAGTTGTCTATGGTTTTATTGAGTAGGCTACAATTCTATCTTCCAGTCAGGTAGGATTAACTTAACACCTCGCCTAGGACTATTTATTTTAGAAAAGTTTACGATTGTGGTGGCGCCTAGGGACAATTTTTCCTGGATTGAATATTATTTGTTGATTTATGGTAAGTGTGAGGTGTTTGAAACTAAACCTAAATCATTTTACGTCTTATATCGAACCCACCCATTTCCACTGCAGTTGGTTTGACAACCCGCTTACCTCGGTACGCGTGCACGACGCCTAGTGCGGTTTGATCGTGTTACAATCATTCCAGTCATATACACTCTGCCACCTGACAAAAAAGAGGACGTACAAACGACTTTTCTCTTTATTCAAAAACAAAGAATTTTTTACCAAAACAATGTATTATCGATTTTGAAGTTGCCGCACATACTGCTATAGAAGTTTTTCATACATATTTCGACAATTTTTAATACGTTGTGTACTATATCTCATATATAGGCTATACAAGTAGTATAAACTATGGTCACTAACGTTTTAAATTGAGTTACGGCACAAATGTACGCACTACAGATAGCTCATGACAAAATGCAGCCTTGTAGCTAGTGCACCGTGCGTTGAATTTTTTAATCTCTGATGTAGGTTTGTTTCTGTAATTATTTAAGAGCGAAGCGGCCTATATAATCTAGATATAAAAGGCAGTTTTCCTGATGGTGCTGAACGTGAGGTTTACTAGATCATGATTGATTATACATATTTTGCGATTTTGATTTTCGTGACATATTCGTATTACGTGACCGTCAGTTATTGCAGTAATCTAATATTAGAAATTGAATTATGATCAGCAAATTTTATTTATGAAAGTTACACCACAGATGTATACAAACGTATGTATACATCTGTGTTACACATTCAAAATTCCCTACGTTCCAAAATCAAAAGAGAAGCTAAAATAACATTTTGTTGATGTATGGAAAACAAAACACTGCGTGAGAAATGTAATTTGGCTATAAATACAATAAGTATGCGATACATAGATTTTAATTTGCTCTGGTAGAGAATTATAATATTAGATGTAACACACACCTATATTTTCCGGAAATGTGGAGATATTGCATTGTAGCGTCCCCCAGCTACCCTATCTTGAAAAGCCTAATTTGAACGTATTTGAAATAATTCAAATTCAAGAACAAAATAATCGCTAAGTGATTTATCTGGACTTGACTGACGATAATGTCACTATTACTCAAATTAATTGCCTGCCTTGCTTTGACTTTCCGGGCAATAATTAAAACCTTAGCATTTATTTAAAAGTCTGATATTTAATTACTCGCAAACCTCAAATCTGATCAAACAAAGTGGCCGTCTAGTGGTAGGTACGTTATGCTATCTAAATTAGATAGGCTGGATGAGGTAAGTGTTGCATCATGAGGGGCAGGTAACAAAAAATAAAACTACTCAAATTAAAACCAACGAGCGTTGCGCAGCGGAGGTTCTTCCCGTTAATATACTATTGTGGGAAAGAATCACCAATAAATCCCACTTTATTCATAAATAAGTAATTGACCAGTATATTAATAAATCAAATAAAGGGTTAAATATATAACAAAACACCATTAAATCAGGTTAAAGTGCGTACAAAATTATATCATTAAGAGAAAATGAATAAAAAGCAGTTTAGTTACACAGAAACACAATAAAAAAAACACATGCAGTCACACTCACAATTGGGTCATAAATAATAAAAAAAAATAAAAATCACAATAAAAATAGTAATACCAAACATGTGGCCCTTTAAAACCAATCATGTCGGTCTTTAAGTAAATAAGCACATAAAGCAATAAAGCAAATTACGGTACATATAAGATACAACAGTAAAATTGCACATAAGGTAAAGGCAAGGAGAAAAGAAAATAGACTAGGAATTTACACGTACCCAATTGTTTAGTGACCATCAAAGCACAAAATACACAAGTCAAATTACAATAAAGCACATACAAAGAGAGATCAGATCGCAGGCAAATAATTCTACTTAAACAAACTGACAAAAAAACTCATTAAAACATAGCCTTACAAGGGTAGGTTATAAGTAGATCACAACATCGTGACCGATATATAAGTTTGAGTGCGTTAGAAAAATACAGTGCTCCTCTCTCAGTTTACACATTCATCTATACAACAAATAAAAACAATAGAAATAAAAATTCGAGGTGTTTAATGGTCTGGCCCGGGAGTGTGTACCTACTTGGCAACTGACTTTTACATTTAGTAACCAAAGCGGTATCATGTACAACTCTACACAAATATAAATATAAACAACAAACAACGATGCTAATTCGCACAAATACCCGAGTGAAGGATTTCCGCTTACTGAGCCCGCGTACGAATAAGATACCTTCGCAAGGCAATGTTTGATTCTTTTAATCCGTTACATAGGCTGGTAAAATGATTGGCTACGAGCTTTCATTTATATAAAAATACATACTTACACTAGAATAAATATTCCCTTAATTGATCACAGACACAAATCGTTAACACAGGCGGTTTAACCCCGAAAGAACAGACAACTTAGATTTGGCGAATTCAAAGGAAAAATTTACACGCAAGAATTATTTTAAAGACAAACTGTTTGTAATCAAGGTATTTAATTAACACGAAAATCGATCTGGCTCGATTGACTCTCTAACTGTCGCTCCTTTTCCCTCAATTTCAAACCAACTTACTTTAGTCCGGCAATCAACCCCCATTTTTCACAAGTAATATAAAAAACAAGAAACATTAGTTTACGTTGGAACAGTTTCGTATTAATTACTGTACGACACCTTAATTTTAAAAATAAGTATTCGTCCGTAACAACCCTACATTTCTCTTACGAGTTTCCAAGTAATAAACAAATATATCTTTTGATCGCGGTCGGTACCGACACAATTACTTATTAAGCTAGTGTCATTTTTCCATTAAGAATCGGCGCACAAGAAATTCCAATGATTCGTTATGTCCTTTCAGTAAAGCATTCCTTACATAAAATATATAAATGAACTCTTTTGAAAACATTAGCAAATTACGACGTATTATTAAGATATTAAAAAAATCCACTAATTATCTTTTCTATCGTGATAACAACGGCAATTTGACAAACGTTTATTACAATAATAAAATTTTCGCGGTCCGCTACCTACAGCATAATAAAAAGTAGCCTGTAAATAAGTCGTTCACAACTTAATAAACTACCAATCTATAGCTACCATTCCCATCCCTTGCAAAATGTTTTGTGTATTGTTACCTATTTACATTCCATTGCGGTCTACCATACCTTATCACCGTAAACTAATTAAAGTAAGCGCGTAAATATCTTGAGCCTCTTTTCACATGAGTGCGGCGACCAACGGATATGCGGCAGTATTTTTGTTTTCACACTACTTCGGACACTTGTATAACCTCGTTCATTTATGCTCATACACTTCGCAATCAAATATCCACCACTGGAAGATCTCATGAGACTTAGAATTATTGAAAATGGATAACCGATTTCTTATTTGTCAGAATTAACACGTGGGAATATAGGAGATCGTCACTCGATTTCTCGATGCTGACAAACCACAAACTTTGCACCACTTGTTACTTCATTCGAGCTACCCGCGGCGCCGACATGCCAAAAATAATATTTGAACAATAATGGCATAAAATTATGTTCGTATACGTTTTCATTCATTTAAAAACAACCTCTTTATTTTCTGCACATTTGCGAAAATCTGTTGAATTACGTGACGAATGTTTTACATTGAATCACAGATATAAGAATTAAGCTTATTTTTTGTGTTTCTAATATTAAATAACATGAAAGAACTCAAAATCCTGTATATCGATTGGCGGTAAATTTAATAATTCCATACTTGCAACCTCTAGACACTTCAGATAGAGCCATAAACAAATATTGTTATAACCATACGTGACCTAGTTTATATTGTGTTAAGGTACAGTGTTTTAACTGTAAACAGAGGCAACTAAATATTTTGACCGTACGCGAAGTAAGTGCATAGATCATTATATATTTATGTAAGTCAGTATATTTTAGGTTTCGAGAGGCTATCTGTATTTAGAAAGGTGATATAATTGTATTTTTGCTTTGGGTTTAACTCGCCAGGCCTTAAATCCAAATCACCGTAGCCAATTTTTAACATGTGATGAGCTATATGTAGTGCGTATACGTCTGTGGTTACGGCTAGGTCTTCCCCTTCATTTACCAAGTTACTAGCATAGTGTTAACTTGACTTGGCAAACATATTTAATTTTTCTGTTCTATTAATTGTTGCTTTAAATTTGATAGAACCATGTATATTTGTACCGTTGAAGGTTTTTGAGATTCCACTTGAGACATTTTTCTTGAGAGAGAAAGTAACTTGAACAGTTAGAAATAGTCACTGAGATTCACAATAGTGGCTTCGATATCAATAAGCAAGCAGTCGGCTGATATTTGAATACAGTTATGAAGGATATGAGCAGCACAGTTCACCGCAAATAAAGGTCTTTCAGTGACTATTAACTGAATGAAAGACGTTATTATGGCCATGTCTCACTGCTCCTCAAAAATTACAATTTGTTTTATTAGTGCACATTGCCGTTACGTTTGTTGTAAATTCGTATTTGTTAACCATTTTAATAATATATTTAGATATAATGTCTGAAGTTTCACCTGAAAGATCTTGAATTTCCAAAAATTTTACTTGAATGCCTTCATAAAATATTTTACGCTCCCGTGATTTGAACAATCGGTTAGATTGTTATAAAATTGACCGTTCTAAGATCATTTTGTATGGAGTTTAATGATTCTTTTTGTAAAACGTTGCACACCATACTTTCAGATTTGATTCTTTCACATGCAAATTTTTGTTGAAACCACTTTTTATTAGCTTACTAGTGCAATCTATAGAACGAAAGGACTAAGTGCGGATCACCTTGTAGTATGACCAAATATATTCAATCGCAGCTAGCTTCTGTTTTTCATTTCCAAATGGGCCCTTACGAAAAAAAGACGATTCTTTGGTACTACTAGAAGCAGCAATATCTGCCTTTTTATGTTTAGGTGTCGAAAAATATCCGCCTTTCCACCATGTGCAAATAAAAACTGAGCCCTCGAGATACCTGGCTGCCTCTCGTTGTAAGTAGTTAAGCCTTGCCGCAGTACGGGAGCACTTCTGCGGTCGACGTTTATTTCTTCCCTCACTCGTGGTATTAATATGCGTATCAATTTATCAATTCTTTCGGATGTATCCGAAACAATAGCTCAATACTTTGAGGAAGTCAGCAGTTCATATCAATATACACTAGAATTCAAAGTAGTAATGTATAACAGACAAGTTTCTTTAAAAGACACCGAACAAAATGAAAGTGACTATAATTCACATTTTACAGAAGAGGAACTAGACGAAGCGTTAAAATGTGTAAAAGACACTACGCCCGGCATCGATAAAATCATGTACTCGATGCTAAAAACTTATCATCCGTCATAGTCCCCATCCTAAAATTTAACAAGGACAAGCAAAATATTTCTAGCTATCGCCCTATATCGCTCACCATCTGCATGAGTAAAATATTAGAAAGAATGGTCAATAAGAGACTAATGAAATACTTAGAAAACAACCAACTTATCAACAAATACCAAGCAGGTTTTAGAAGAGGTTATTCAACGAGAGACAACATTACACTACTCTCAACATATATACAAGAAACATTTAACAACAGGGAACATAGTACAGCTGTCTCTTTCGATCTAGAAAAAGCGGATGACACGGTATGGCGATATGGTGTACTTAAAAAAATACATGGCTGGGGTATAAGAGGCAGAATGTTTAAATTCATAAGATCCTTCTTAACGGAAAAATATTTCCAGGTAAAAGTAGATAATCATTTATCTAGGAAACATTTACTTGAAAACGGCATACCTCAAGGATCACCGATTAGTGTAACTTTGTTTATAGTCGCAGTAAACGATCTAACTAAATCGTTAGATTCGAAAATAGGCCGATGCATTTATGTAGATGATTTAGCACTGTACACTTCCTCCAAAGGTTATGCATCACATAATGCAACAATGCAAGCCGCTATTAATGCGGTAGTAAATAACGCTGAAAATATAGGATTCCGTTTTTCACCAACAAAAACAGTGTGCATACACTTCTGCAAGCTAATGCACCCGCATCACTCTCCAAACCTCTTTCTAAAACAAATAAAATCGAAAATGTTACTAATTATAAATTCCTAGGTGTAACATTTGATCATACACTTACATGGAGAGCGCATGTGGGAAATGTTGCAATAAAATCCCGAAAAAGGTTAAATATAATTAAATTTCTCTCCAATTCCAAATGGGGCGCAGATACGGAGGTGCTCCTACGAGTGTATAAAGCTTTAATTTTGAGTCTATTCGACTATGGGCTACAGCATACGGATCCGCGGTTGATTCTAACCTTAAAGCCTTAGACGTTATACGGAACATATGTATGCGATATGCCATTGGAGCTTATCAAACTAGCCCAGTAAGTAGCATACACGTGGAATCAGGCATACTACAACTAAGGTTAAGAAGAATGTGGCTACTTCTGAAATATGTAATAAAAATAAAACACCTTCCTAACCGCTTTTTGTTCCCAACACTGATGGAAAATAAAAGTGAAAAACCTATAGTATAGTTATAGTATAGTTGTAAGTAAGTTAAAGAAAGTATTACAACAACTTCACTTACAGTATCCTCCAGACACAAACGAAACAGAAATAAAAAATTTAGTTTGGAAAGAATGGAAAAAATAATGGGTGGCAGAAAACAGGCTTTTAAAGTTACACATACCGACACCTAAAAAAAGAAGAAAATATCCCCAAATGACCACAAAAAGAAAGTATAGTGTTAACTAGAATCAAAATAGGACATACACAATTAACACATCAATACCTATTAAATAATAAGCCTCAACCAACATGCACATATTGCAACGAAAAACTTACCATACAACACATCCTAGAATCATGTAGAGAACTAGAAGTTAGCAGAATAACACTAGGAGTTAGCAACGGATTGCAGATGAACCTTAAAATCGAAAAAGGAAGAATTAACAATGTATTTCAATATCTTAAACAGATAGAAATATTCAACAAATTATAGAGTACAAGAAATAATGAAGAATAGAGAATAGTACAGAAAAAAAAAACTGTGCACAACATTTCACTATCTTAGGTCTGTTTAATAAATGGATATATACTTACCAAATCCGCATTAAATGGATACTTTCTTTTAGGCATTTGCTGATTTTCTACCGTCCTAGATACACACTACACTATAACGATTGTTTATTTAAAAACAAACCTTAACTAACGAACTATTTACATTATATTTATTTACACGTGCCGGTTTATTTATTTTCCACACGTACAAGATACCGTCGTAAGCAAATTCTTTTCGCGCTAGACTTGATACTTAATACTGCATCATAAGCTGTTTATTTAAGTCGACAAAAGTGCTAAAAAGGCTCTCAAAATGTAGCATTTGTTATGTCATCATTAGACCTCGGATTTTTAAGCAAATGCTTATTTATTTGTATTAGATATACAACTCTAAAAACCCAGGTAAATCCATTTCAAACAATTTTAAAGAAAATAAACTGGTGTTATAAATGCTTATTGTGCTTATTCTGACGTTTGCGTTTTTATTTATATAAAATATGATTATTTATACTTAATTTGCTTTTTAGTGCTCATTTGAACGTTATTCCCGCTTATCTACCGGAAGTATTCAGTTCTAAGAAATTAACAATGGATGATTACAATGTATCACCTTCAGACTTATTCTAAGCGTCTTAGCAGCGAACCTATTTTAAAGGTTTGTCAATGCAGGGGATGGGTGTTTATCCCTTCTATTTTAAGGAGTCTCTGAACTTCCAGTTTAAACTGAGTTATTGTTTCACTGTTCGTGGTCAATACCGCATCGCCTAGGCTTAGAGATTTTACTGAAAGACTACGATTGTTTTTCTTGTGACGGTGACGTCGTGTTTTGTAACGAATGCAATAAAGAAGTAAGTTGTTAACATTATGTTTACCTATTGCTTTCTCATATACGTACGTATAAAGAGAAAGCTATCTAATCGGTTTTAATTTTAAAAAGTTACATAGTTAATGCATTAATTTCAAAATAAATAAATATACAGTTACCAGTGGTAAACCCTTTCTAGAGTACAAAATTGTGCATTTTTTGATTTATCAACCGATTTTTTTGAAAGTCGGGTATTGGGGGTTTTTAACTAATAAAATCAAAATGGCGGACCAAAAATGGGGGATTATCGTAAAAACCGATATGACCCCAATTTAGGTATTGTGGGCTTTGTAGTTATTTGTTTCCATATATGAGGAACCATTATGGCAGATTTGGCAGTGGTTTTTTATATTCTGTTCTGTCGCGAATTTAAAACTGATCAACAGTGAGTAATAGATATTAAAACATTTTTATGTACCTGCTTTAAAGGTCTCCAGCAATAAGAAACATCAGATACAGCAACATGTTATAACATCTTTACATCAGACCAGCGTTATTCGGAAGGAAAAACTGAAGCAGACGTTTTTAACAAATCCAGGAACCAGTAGGAATGGATTTTCTGAAGAGTTGTGTCGTGGTTTGATTGCTGCAAATATTCCATGGAACGCTATAGAAAATCCCATTTTGAAAGCATTCTTGGGAAAACATTGTGTTCGCAGCATTCCTTCTTAATCAACTTTAAGAAAAAACCACTTGGACGTTTGTTATACTTCTACCGTTCAACAAATAAGGGAAGAAATTGCAAGACATCCTATTTGGTTTTCAGTACATGAAACCACCTATGCAGTAGGAAAGTATGTTACTAATTTTATAATAGGTAAATTAAGCAAATACTGTTCAACAAGATCTTATTTAGTATGTTCAAAAGTATTGGGGAAGACGAATAGTAACACAATCGCATATTTTGTAAACTCTTGCCTCAGATTTTTGTTTCCGGGAGAACTTGATGATAAAAATGTTTTAGTGATGTATACAGATGCGCCTTATATGATAGCTGCAGCAAAAGCACTGCCCTCATTTTATTCTAATTTAATTCATGTTACTTGTCTGGCACATGCTCTTCACCAAGGAGCAGAAACCATTCGGGATGCATACCCAAATGTTAACAAATAGATTTTTGCAACTAAAGAACTATTTCTTAAACCACCGTTACGCGTTACGCACTATAAGCCAAAGCTACCTAACCTAAGTTTACCCTCGGAACCTATTGTAACAAGATGGGGGACCTGGTTGAGATCAGTAGAATTTTATGCAAGCCATTTTAACGATGTAGTAGGGGTAACTAACGATTTTGGTGAGAGTGATGCAAGTTTAATTGAAACAGTAAAACGCCTTGTGAAGGATAATAGTTAATTAAGGATATTGTATATATTTCTAGTATTTTTTTGTGTATTGCAGACGCCATTAAAAAACTAGAAAGTTCCTATCTTAGCCTTAGTGGGGGTTTAAACATTGTAAGAACTCTAAAAAATGAGATAGAAAGTAGTAACGGAAACATCGTGGAAATTGTTAAAACTAAATTTGATTATGTTCTTAACAAAAATGTTATCGAGAATGCAATATCAGAAGGGGATTCTGACCTACCCAATAATGTTTCACTAGACTTAGCACCGTTTTTTTAAATTTGCCCGTTTAACGTCAGTCGACGTTGAAAGGTCGTTTTCCGCGTATAAATTAATTTTTAATGAAAAACGTAGAAGTTTCACTCAAGAAAATTTAGAAAAGGTATTAGTTACTTTTTTTCAAATTACCATTGATTATTATTTCTGTAAATTAGGTTGTAATTCGTCTGTCTGCATTGCTTACACCTTTTATTGCCCAGATATGTATTATTTTACTATTATGTAATTATAAGTAAATGATTAAAATATTCTGTCTCTAGATTTCCCTAAAATAATTTTGCGCTTTACTATGTATAAAAAGGTACTTGCTTATTTGTGCATATAAATATTTATTTGAGCTTATAAGTGCATATTAAAGCTTATTTTCATATTTTTGTTAAGCATATTGCACGCTTATATCAACCATTATTTGTGCATGTAAATCCGAAGTCTAGTCATCATATTGTGTCTTATCTGCAGGTACTTTCTACACATTGATTAATTCCTTCTCAACAATAAAACGTCAGACGGGACAAAAAATGCACTTCTTTATAACCAGGAAACATTTACGTAATTTACCTATTAAAATAATTTCATATACGAAATGATATGTTTAAAAAGAAGACTGTCTAGTATAATGTGGGACGAAGCGTCGCCTTATATCTATTCAGTTTTGGGTAGGTAACTTAGATACGTGTGGATACAGGAATTTAGAAGCACATGAAGTTTCTACCTGTAGCCTTAACGCCTGAAATGGAAAAATTTTCGGGAACGCATAAAAGGGAAATGCGCCAAACGGCTATGAATTCTTAATTATGAACTGTCACCTTTGGTTCTAGTGATCTTGCTCTGCTAGCTTAATAGACATTAATCAAACTGGAAATTGTCATTAAAAACAATTGGAAGCCCAATTTAAATAAAAAATAGTGATTAGAGCAATACTAGAACGTCCTTTTTGTTAAAAATTTCCAAAACAATAAATCACAACAAAAAATACTTAAAAAAATGTAACTTACCGTTGAACCAATCTGGCTAGAAAAGCGATCTTCGTACCATAGTTATGTTCACGTATTCTTCACTGGTGGAAAAATTAAGGAAATTTTTTATATAAACATACAGTAGAAATACTTGAATGTTTGTAAAATTTGCGATGGTGATAAGAACACATCAAACTGTTCAAAATGAATGTTACATAAAAATCCAGATATAGCATACAAAAAAAAAAGCTGTAGAAACCAAATTTGTGCTACTGGGTTAACTACTGACAAAATGAAAATATTTTAGCTGCATTTATATTTTATCATCGTTTATTCTATGTAAATGTGTCTAATAATATAATCATATTATCCAAAAACAAGCAATTTCTAATTTTTCGCATTTTATAATGAGAAAACTGTTAACTATTAACCGTTATTATAGAAAAGTACAACTTTTGCCTTATTTTATCTAAATTAGTAAATGTCGGGTAACATAATGAATTTTCTTTGGCCCTCGCAAAGATTAATTTCCTGCTAATTCCTAAGATATAGAATACAAAAAATTCAGAATAATGAAATAAGTTAAAAAAAAAACGCTTCAGATACCCGACAAAATGTAAAGAATCACTCTAAAAACTACGATTTTAAACCTTATATATTTTGGAAACGTGACGGTTATTTAAAACAATTTGTGAGCTTTAGGTAAATTGATATTACTGGTAATAGTTGATATCAAGATAAGGTGATGATAATGCGCGTCAACAAAGGGCGGGACAGCGCAAAGACTCGTAGGCGCAGAAGACTCTATGTATATAAAAAGATTGTCTTCTGATTTATTTTGTAGTTTGGTGTTTTCCACGTGCATAAAGTTTTTGTATCTGATTCGCTATATCCAGAAAATTTAAAGTAAGTTTTACACTTTTCTCTTTTATTGAATGTTGCTAGCGCGTAACAAATGTTTAAAAATCGCAAATAGGGTTTTTAACCGTTTCATTTATTGAAGTACTCACGTTTACGACCGGTCCTAATTTCTAGCTTATGTCTTCGTTGTTTCGCATCTTATATACCTACGAAAGTAAAAAGTTTGATTTCAAATATAATTAACATGTTAATTTATTGATATAACTTAGTGTACCTACCATAAACTCATTATTGCTTTCTCAATAACGGATTTTATGAGCTCGCTGGTATCAATCACCTGGTAGAGTTTATTAAAATAGCGGAGGTTTCACTGCAAATTACTTTTTTATTATCTTTTAATAAAGTTCTTCAGTTATGCAAAAAAAAAAAATAAATGCGTTTACGTGAGATGATTTTTTGTTCTTTTATTAAGGACGCGGTTATGACGATACAGAGCTACTCGATATTACAAAACATGTGACGAGTTCTCGAAATTTACACTACTTTTCATTTATTAATAAAAGGAAAATTTGTGGTTATAGTGGTAAATACGGTCGCATTTTACGAATTACCAATTAATCTCTACATTACACGTTTAGGACACGGAGTGTTTATTTTGCAATAATTTCGTTTGAAAAATGTAATATAGCTTGTAATTCAATATGCGTTTCTAAAATACTTCCGATATCATCTTCGGCACCTTTACTTTGTGGAATATTACTCTATACCTCGAGTGCTCTATTTCATTGGGGTCGCTCTATGAAATTGTAAAGATGAAACCGGAGTTTGATATCCTTTTCTCTGTTTTTTTTTCCAGAATGCAACAGTATACAATTGTAGTTGCATCCGTTTGCATCTTGGTCATCTTGATTACGCCTTCGGTATCCATCAGTGTGGAAACTACAAATTTATGTCCGTCAGATGCATCGCCGAAAATGCGTCAACTTTGCTTGTTGGCATCTTTGGAACAGTTTCTCGTAGAAAATCCATCTCGATCAAACGGTACGTATTTATTAAAATTTATAGAGGGCAATAACAATTCTTTTAATGGGTTACTAATCAATATTGAAAAAGTCGTAAAAACAATTACGTTAAAGTCACATATTTGTTGATAGCTGATGCCCTGGACACGCAACTCTACGATCGCGGAACGAAGAGGCAAGACGTCGATCACGTATTTTTGCGTTTCGGAAGACGTCTTGGACTGTAATAGAAGTCTACATAATCAATCCATCAGCTTACTTCTGTTTTAAATAATTCATAAGAACAATTTAATTTTGCTTCCAAACTAAATCGAGATAGACTTAGAATTACGCTTTTTCGTTTTAATATATTAATTTTTTTTTCAGTATATTGAAATATCATTTTTCTCAAAATTGATGTGTAATACTTGAACATTATATATTTATAAATATTAATGCATTTATTACTTACCTCCAGCTTGCTTGACTTGCAAAGGCTTATGCGTTTATACTATGTAAGCAATAACAAGTTTACGTGTAATAATATTTTTATTAAGAATAACTCTGATACAATTAACATTCTAGAATAAAATAAGTTTTTTTTTATTTCTTATAATTTGCGGAATTAATTTTTGCTAAGGTAATATTCAAACAAGATCAAATTACAATATCGAAAAACAATACTGAACTGCTATTATGGCGTGCGATATAATTAGTAATATCAGTTTCCAATTTAAGCTTTCTTTTCTTGTTTTATTTAGCACTGATTGAATTGAACTTGAAATTAAAATCGATTTTCTTTACAATTTTTCTATATTAAAATTGCGTTATAAACACTAGCTAGATATTAATCCTCCGTGTAGTAGGAAACAAAAACTACGTCTCCGCCAACATTAATAAGGCATTGTCCCTGAAAAAAAAAAGTAACGTCACAAACATGAAGTGTTAATTATAATAAATATTTGTTCTTAATTACATGTCTACGTCATAAACAGTTCTACCTTTGCTTTAATAACTTTAAATTCCATAACATAATAACGTTGTAATACACTGATCTTTACTTTAATTTTTCTTATTCATTAATCTGCCAAATTTCACTCCAGACGTATTACGATTACTCTCGAGAACATTTCAATTTATATTTCGTATTAAATATTCAAAGATTGTCTCAAATATACAGCTAAAAATGCATACGAGATCAAACACAATTTATCACTTCCAATTTTTTTTTCGATTTTTCTTACGGAAAGTAAGTATCAATAATAACACGTTTTTCACAACCGAATTATTTCTGGCCATATTAAATGTTAACACGACGTATTACAGTTTATGGAAAAAATCTTGCGTTAAGCGTATTGGAAATTTTTCGAAATTAAATAGTTTACGAGAATGCTGCGTTTACTAGAATAGCCGTTTCGAAAAAAACAGAAAACTATAGCCATAGCGTTAATGCACTGGATGTGGCCACTTTTAAGATATCTGATGACTTTGAAATGTATGGATTAAATACACAAAACCTTCTCCATGAAATTATTTATTATGAATAAATGTAACTAACCTTAAAGCGACTTGTTTCGTCAATTATATAATCATCATCAGGGTTAAATTACATATAAACAAGACTTACAACTAAAGTACTTACATAACAATTGGAAATCATAATAAAAAAATTTGGCAATTAAAAATACGGCAAGGCACTTAATACTAAAACAAGTGAATTAAGAAATTTAAAGAAGAAACACTTACTTAATGAACATTAAATATTCACTACTACCTCGGCACATGAACGTTCAATTTTACTTGCGGTTTTACTTTATAGTTCGTTTCATTTAAATTCAATATCAGTTCATAACACTAACGACATTTTTGTTACATCACGACTTAGGTTACTTTAAATTTACGATATTCAACTTGTTAAAATACAGCTTTAAATTTTAACTTCTTAACGTTCAATTTTACTTGCGGTTTTACTTTATGGTTCATTTCATCTACATTCAATATCAGTTCATATCTCTAACCACATTTTTGTTACATCATGACTTAGGTTACTTTAGCTTTACGATGTTCAACTTGCTAGAACTAAACTTTAAATGTTAACTTCTTAACTTTCAAATTTACTTGCGGGTTTATTTAATGTTCATTTTATTTAAATTCAATATCAGTTTATAAAATTCACGAAACTTTGGTTACATCTCGACTTGGGTTACCTAAAATTACGATGTTCAACTTCTCTAAATTTTAACTTGGTAAAGTTCAATTTCATTTGCAGTTTTACTTTATGGTTCATTTCATTTAAAAACAATATCAGTTCATAACACTAAAGAAATTTTTGTTACATCTCGACTTGGGTTACCTTAGATTTAAGATGTTCAATTTGTTTAAATTCAACTTTAAATTGTAACTTCGCAACGTTCAATTATACTTGCGGTTTTATTTTATGGTTCATTTACTTTAAATTCAATATCAGTTCATAACAATAAAGACATTTTTGTTACATCATGACTTAGGTTACTTTAGATTTACCATATTCAACTAGTTAGAATTCAACTTTAATTTTAACTTCTTAACGCTAAATTTTACTTGCAGTTTTACCTTATGATTAATTTAATTTAAATTCAATACCAGTTCATAACTCCAACGACATTTTTTTTACATCACAACTTAGGTTACCTTAGATATACGATATTCAACTTATTAGAATTCAACTTTAAATTTTAACTTCTCAACGTTTTTTACTTGCGGTTTTATTTTATGCTTCATTTCATTTAAATTCAATATCAGTTCATAACACTAACGTCATTATTGTTAACATCATGACTTAGGTTACTTTAGATATACGATGTTCAACTTGTTAGAACTAAACTTTAAATTTTAACTTCTTAACATTCAATTTTACTTGCGGTTTTACTTTGTTTCATTTCATTTAAATTCAATATCAGTACATAACACTAAATACATTTTTGTTACATACGGACTTAGGTTACTTTAGATTTAGGATGCTCAACTTATTAGAATTCAACTTTAAATTTTAACTTCGCAACGTTCAATTTTACTTGCGGTGTTACTTTATGGTTTAGTTGATAAAATTCAAGTAATTTTTGTTACTCAACAACTTAGGTTACCTTTTATTTATGATGTTCAACTTGTTAGAATTCAACTTTAAATTTTAACTTCGTAATATTCAATTTTACTTGCGGTGTTACTTTATGGTTCATTTCATTTAGGATGTTCAACTTATTAGAATTCAACTTTAAATTTTAACTTCTCAACGTTCAATTTTAATTGGGGTGTTACATTATGGTTCATTTTATTTAAATTCAATATCAGTTCATAACACTCACGACATTTTTGGTACATCATGACTTAGGTTACTTTAGATCTACCATATTCAACTTGTTACAATTCAACTTTAACCTTAACTTCTTAACGCTCAATTTTACTTGCAGTTCAAGAAATTTTTGATACATCACGACTTAGGTTACCTTAGTTTTACGATGTTCAACTTGTTTAAATTCAACTTTAAATTTTAACTTCGCAACGTTCGATTTTACTTGCGGTTTTATTTTATGGTTCATTTCATTTAAATTCAATATCAGTTCATAACACTAACGACATTTTTTTACATCATGACTGAGGTTACTTTAGCTTTACGATGTTCAACTTGTTAGAATTCAACTTTAAATTTTCACTTCTTATCGTTCAATTTTACTTGCGGTTTTACTTTATGGTTTATTTCATTCAAGTTCAATATTAGTTCATATCACTAACGACATTTTTGTTACATCATGCTTAGGTTACTTTAGCTTTACGATGTTCAACTTACAAGAATTCAACTTTAAATTTTAACTTCTCAACGTTCAATTTTACTTGTGGTGTTACTTTATGGTTCAGTTCATAACATTCAAGAAATTTTTGATAAATCACGACTTAGGTTACCTTAGTTTTACAATGTTCAACTTGTTTAAATTCAACTTTAAATTTTAACTTCGCAACGTTCGATTTTACTTGCGGTTTTATTTTATGGTTCATTTCATTTAAATTCAATATCAGTTCATAACACTAACGACATTTTTTACATCATGACTGAGGTTACTTTAGCTTTACGATGTTCAACTTACAAGAATTCAACTTTAAATTTTAACTTCTCAACGTTCAATTTTACTTGTGGTGTTACTTTATGGTTCAGTTCATAACATTCAAGAAATTTTTGATAAATCACGACTTAGGTTACCTTAGTTTTACAATGTTCAACTTGTTTAAATTCAACTTTAAATTTTAACTTCGCAACGTTCGATTTTACTTGCGGTTTTATTTTATGGTTCATTTCATTTAAATTCAATATCAGTTCATAACACTAACGACATTTTTTTACATCATGACTGAGGTTACTTTAGCTTTACGATGTTCAACTTGTTAGAATTCAACTTTAAATTTTAGTTGGGGGTTTACTTTATGGTTCTATTTATTTAAACTCAATATCAGTTTATAAAATTCAAGAAATTATTGTTACATCACGACATAGGTTACCTTAGATTTACGATGTTCAACTTGTTAGAATTCAACTTTAAATTTTCACTTCTTATCGTTCAATTTTACTTGCGGTTTTGCTTTATGGTTCATTTCATTTAAGTTCAATATTAGTTCATATCACTAACGACATTTTTGTTACATCATGCTTAGGTTACTTTAGCTTTACGATGTTCAACTTACTAGAATTCAACTTTAAATTTTAACTTCTCAACGTTCAATTTTACTTGCGGGTTTACTTTATGGTTCATTTTATTTAAATTCAATATCAGTTTATAAAATTCAAGAAATTTTTGTTACATCACGACTTGGGTTACCTTAGATTTACGATTGTTCAACTTGTTTAATTTCAATTTTAAATTTTAAATTCGCAAAGTTCAATCTTACTTGCGGTTTTACTTTATGGTTCATTTCATTTAAATTCAATATCAGTTCATAAAATTCAAGAAATTTTTGTTACATCACGCCTTAGGTTACCTTAGATTTACGATGTTCAACTTGTTTAAAATCAACTTTAAATTTTAACTGCGCAACGTTCAATTTTACTTGCGGTTTTATTTTATGGTTCATTTCATTGAAATTCAATATCAGTTCATAAAATTCACGAAATTCTTGTTACACCACGCCTTAGGTTACCATAGTATTCTTAACGATCAATTTTACTTGCAGTTTTACCTTATGATTAATTTAATTTAAACTCAATACCAGTTCATAACACCACCGACATTTTTTTTACATCACGACTTAGGTTACTTTACATTTACGATGTTCAACTTATTACAATTCAACTTTAAATTTTAACCTCTCAACGTTAAATTTTACTTGTTACTTTATGGTTCAGTTCATAAAATTCAAGAAATTTTTGTTACATCACGGCTTCGGTTACCTTAGATTTACGATATTCAACTTGTTTAAATTCAACTTTTAATTTTAACTTCACAACGTTAAATTCTACTAGCGATTTTACTTTATGGTTCATTTCATCTACATTCAATATCAGTTCATATCACTAACAACATTTTTGTTACATCATGACTTAGGTTACTTTAGCTTTACGATGTTCAACTTGCTAGAATTCAACTTTAAGTGTTAACTTCTTAACGTTCAAATTTACTTGCGAGTTTATTTAATGTTCATTTTATTTAAATTCAATATCAGTTTATAAAATTCAAGAAACTTTTGTTACATCTCGACTAGGGTTACCTAAAATTACGATGTTCAACTTCTTTAAATTGTAACTTGGTAAAGTTCAATTTCATTTGCAGTTTTACTTTATGGTTCATTTCATTTAAATTCAATATCAGTTCATAACACTAAAGAAATTTTTGTTACATCTCGATTTGGGTTACCTTAGATTTACGATGTTCGATTTGTTTAAATTCAACTTTAAATTGTAACTTCGCAACGTTCAATTATACTTGCGGTTTTATTTTATGGTTCATTTACTTTAAATTCAATATCAGTTCATAACAATAACGACATTTTTGTTACATCATGACTTAGGTTACTATAGATTTACCATATTCTACTAGTTAGAATTCAACTTTAATTTTAACTTCTTAACGCTCAATTTTACTTGCAGTTTTACCTTATGATTAATTTAATTTAAATTCAATACCAGTTCATAACACCACCGACATTTTTTTTACATCACGACTTAGGTTACTCTAGATTTACGATGTTCAACTTATTAGAATTCAACTTTAAATTTTAACTTCTCAACGTTAAATTTTACTTGTGGTGTTACTTTATGGTTCAGTTCATAACATTCAAGAAATTTTTGATACATCACGACTTGGGTTACCTGAGATTTACGATTGTTCAACTTGTTTAATTTCAATTTTAAATTTTAAATTCGCAAAGTTCAATCTTACTTGCGGTTTTACTTTATGGTTCATTTCATTTAAATTCAATATCAGTTCATACAATTCAAGAAATTTTTGTTACATCACGCCTTAGGTTACCTTAGATTTACGATGTTCAACTTGTTTAAAATCAACTTTAAATTTTAACTGCGCAACGTTCAATTTTACTTGCGGTTTTATTTATTTTATGGTTCATTTCATTTAAATTCAATATCAGTTCATAAAATTCACGAAATTCTTGTTACACCACACCTTAGGTTACCATAGATTTACGATGTTCAACTTGTTTAAATTCAACTTTAAATTTTAACTTCACAACGTTCAATTTTACTTATGGTTTTACTTTATGGTTCATTTCATTTAAATTCAACATCAGTTCATAACATGAACGACATTTTTGTTACATCATGACTTAGGTTACTTCAGATTTACGATGTTAGAATTCATCTTTAAATTTTAACTTCTTAACGTTCAATTTTACTTGCAGGTTTACTTCATTTCATTTAAATTCAATATCAGTTCATAAAATTAAAAAAAAATTTGTTACATCACGACTAAGGATACCTTAGAGTTACGATGTTCAACTTGTTAGAATTGATCTTTAAATTTTAATTTTTTAACGTTCAATTTTACTTGCAGTTTTACTTTATGGTTCATTTAATTTAAATTCATTATTTCATATATTATTTATCTGTATTTTATGTTTGATACCACGAAATTAATAGTGTGCCGTTTTATTTTTGGGGTTTAAGGTAGAGAAAGTAAGTAAATTTGGGTTAGCTGAGCTTGTTACTACATTTCAATATATATATATATATATATATATATATATATATATATATATAGTGTTTGTAAATTGAGTATTATTTCCCTAAGTGTACGTATCTCGATCTTTTCTCAATACGTTTATTCAAAATTTTAAAAGTTGATATGTCTTGTACATCTACTGAGTGATTTATTGGTCTTACAGAAATTTGTGGGTTTACATAACTTTACGATACCAACTTTTTAGTTGTTTTATTACATAATTGAAGCCTTAACGTAATAATATCAGAGTTAATTAATCATTTGATCTGGTTAATAAAATTTCATTTGACGATAAATCTTAATCGAAATAACGTAAGATGGCTCTGAAGTGAATAGGTCGTTGACCGTACAGCTAGCTTATTTGCACGCCCAATGATTGTTTTGCGAGTAGTCCCTCATATTTTTGAAGTTTTTATAGGAATCGGCTACCGACTGTAATTCATGGTTTTATCTGGATTTGCCTTAAAAGGTAAGCAGTTTGTTTATTTTTTGGGAATGAACTGTGTACTTTTCTAGTTAGGCATTACAAACCCGATATCGACGTTTAGTAAATTTTAGGATTTTATAATTTTCGGTCGAGTTTTCTGCCGTGGTAGCAGAAAGTTGTTCTCCTTTTTAGTTTATTTGATTTATAATTATTATTTGGCTTTTAAGTATCACAATTTTGTAATGCTAATTAATTTTCATTTTTTTCATTTAATTTAAATTCCATATCAGTTCATAGTATTAAAGAAATTTTTGTCATGTTCCAATTGGAGTGACCAGTCTTTTAATCGCCTTGAGCAATGATTATCTGATCTTTGGTGATAGGAGAGATCACAAATTGAAACTATATTTAAACTTAATCGTCTTTCTTCTCATGCAATTCTCTTCAGAAGTTACCGGATCTTTAATTTTTGGGCCCTCAGCTCAATATTCTCGTAACGTGGTACAGAGAGGGCTACACGTTGTTCTCCTTTTCAGCTTAATTGATTTATATTTATTATTTGACTTTTAAGTATCACAATTTTGTTGTGCTGGTTAATTTCCATTTCTTTTTTCATTTAATTTAAATTCATTCATTCACTTTATAGTATTAAAGGAATTTTTACATCACGACTTAGGCCACATTTCAATTGGGGTAGCCAGCCTTCAGCAATTATTATCTGGTCTGTAGTTATAGGAAAGATCATAAATTGGAACTATGTATTTTTATTATTTATTACATATACATACAATAACTCATTTAAACACTACAACATATTAATACCAAATATGTTTAAATGTCTTTTTATTTTCAAACTCGAAGCTGCCTCATTCTTTTATTTATTTTTTTATACTTCTAAGAAATGTCATACGATACCCTACAGGTCAATAATCTTTGACATTGACCACTCTATTTTTAGACTTCTAAGAATTGTAATATGATGACATTGCAATTTCTATTTTTAGCTTTTGACCTTGACATACAAATTTCCCGCCAAAACGTTTGACCGCAGAGTGACCTTGTAATATGATGAGGATGGTGACATTGAAATTTCTATTTTTAGCGAGCTCTAAAAATTTAAATTTCCCGCCAAAAGTTTGACTTTAAAGAGATCCAAAGGCTTACATTTCTCACCACCAGAAGGCGAGTGACCTTGAATTGGTCCAGAACCGGCCCTTAACCAATACTTTAATTTTCTTCCTTCTCGTGGAATTCTTTTCAGAAGTTCTACAGAAGTTGCCAGCTCTTAATGTTTGGGCCCTCTGCTCAAATTTCTTGTGTCGTGGTCGCAGTGAACACTACAGGTCGTTCTCCCTTTCAACTTACATATTAAATATTTCATTTTACATTTGTTCAGAATTTCCTCTTTCCTTATTTGTTAAGTAAGTTATATTTGTATCTCTCATAAATCTTATATTACTTCCACATCCAACGGATGGGAAGTACCGTATCGCTAAAAAAATTTTTAATCGCTCAATCGCTTTAAAATGTTCAAAAACGCCCAAAAACAAAATTTGAGCAAAAAAATCCTGTCTGTGTGTCGTGTGTGTGTGTCGTGTGTGTGTCCTGTGTGTGTCGTGTGTGTCGTGTGTGTGTCGTGTCTGTGTGTCGTGTGTATGTCGTGTCGTGTGTCGTATGTTGTCGTGTGTGTCGAGTATGTGTCGTGTGTGTCGGTGTGTCGTGTGTCTGCGTGTGTCGTGTGTGTGTCGTGTGTGTGTGTTGTGTCGTGTCGCGCGCGTTGTGTGTGTGTGTGTGTGTGTGTGTGTTGTGTGTGTGTGTGTGGGTGTGTGTGCGTGTGTGGTGTGTGTGTGTGTGTGTGTGTGTGTGTGTGTGTGTGTGTGCGTGTGTGTGTGTGTGTGTGTGTGTACGTGTGTGCGTAGTGCGTGTACGCGTGCATGCGTGCATGCATGTTTGCGTGTGCGTGCGTGCGTGTGTGTACTCCATAACTTTTGAAGGACTTACCATATCAACTTAAAATTTGATACACACATAGATGTCAAATATCCAAAGCGACTGATTGGGGTCAGTGGGGTTATGGGGAAAGGGGTAAAATTGGGGGTAAGTACCCTTTTTGCAAATTTTGATTTTTTTAGACTTTTTCCCTTTTAATATGTAATTAGTAATACAATTATGAGTATTTTTTGTCCCTATAATTTTTCTGTACAACAAACGGTTCATTTTAAAAAAAACTGTGTTTGTGCAATTTTTTCATTTCCGAAATATTTCCAAAAAACTCGATTTTGGAATTCGTCTATACGATTTTTTTGAAATTTGGTATTATATAGAAAATTAAATTTCTGATCGAAAAGCATTCTTGTAATTTTTTTGTAAAGTTAATGGTTTTCGAGTTACTTAGAAAACACGATTTTTTTATGTGGAAGTATTGATTCAATTTGCAGCGGTACATTTAACTGTTTCAGTATTAAACGCCTTGCCGTTTTTTAACTAGTTTTTTAATTATTTCTATTAACTGCTCAATTTTGCTATGGTTTTCCATTGCATGATCGTTATGAAACTATTTAGTGGTAAGTTTTATGTTCTAATTTATATGGAATTTTAGTAGCCTGATGATCACAATATAATTGTCGAAACATGTCACTTTAAAATGTTACATTTATATTTAATCACAATAAACAATTCCATGGGGCAGGTTTTGTGTGTTTAATCCAATTGATTGTTCCACCCCATTTTTGAGTATTAATTCAGTCAACAATAACTATAATTGTTATAGAAACATTTAAATTTGGAAAAACACAAATTCATACTCAAAAGACAAGTATCTTAACCTTCACCTTACTAACCTGTTTTTCTTACGTTAATTACCAACTGGGGTACAAATTCACCCCACTTGTTCTTTTACTTAGAATGTCAAAATATCACATATCAATATAATAATAAACATGAAACATTGAAATAAAGTATAGGTGTATAAAAGTAATTGAAGTCATTGTTATACTTCATTTATTTTATGAATTATACATTATTACATTTTTGGCAAATCAGTTTTTTAGAATGCTTTAGACATTTTTACAGTATGTTCACTGTTCCCTGGATTTTCCGTTTTTCTTCCTTTCACAAACATAACAGCGGTCTTGAACTTTGATTGAAGCTGAAGGAGTAGGTGCAGGAGGAGCATGTTATTAGTGGAGTACAACCTTTAGTATATACTCCTCTGTTTGGCCTAGTAGGAATCTGTTGTTATATAACAAACAACAATATTGCTTTCGACGAGAATCATTATCGTTTTTTCCCCATTCGGGATTAGCACACATCCATAACTTATAGGCGTTTACAGCAGCAATGTCAAATATATAATAAAATATAGCCATATGCCATCTATTAGTTTTCCTTCGTGTTGAATACTGCTGTGCAAGTTGGTCCCGCGTGTCAACAGACCTTTTTGCTTTATTGCAATGTAAAATTATATCAGGTGTATAATCCACATTTCCTTCATTCCCTGTGTCATCGATGTGTTCACTTGATAATAAGACAACTGCCCAATTCTTCTTTGACACATAGGATACCAAAGTAAAATTTTCTCCAAATGTAAACATGGAAGAAAATGCAGAAGTTTGTGTGGTGATGGGAGTAATTTTTTTGGAATAAATAACTTATTTTTTCGAAGTGTGCCACAAACGTTAATTTTTTTCTCTCAAAGATTCTCTGCTAACTGGAGAACTGGTAAAAACATTATCGGTTGTTGTTACACATCCTCCAGACAGATAACACTAAATCTAAAACCCTGATTCTTTTCTGACCTGATTTGTATTGTTTCCCTAAAAATGCAACCTATTTGTACACGACTCTGTATAAAAAAACAACAGAAACAACAAACTTATCCAAGTAAACTTACATCTTTAGTACATATGCAGAACTACTATCTGATAAAGTCCTAAATGTAGACTGTAAACACTTTTACATTTGGCAACAAAGATTCCAAAAATGTCTCTAATTAGTGCAAATTTATCATTAGCTCGTCGTTCAAGTCTGGTCTCAAAATTTTCAAAAATCGTGTAAATTCAATGAATCGATTGCGAGACATTGCAGCTGGAAAAATAGGTCTACAATACGCCGGAACACCGCACCTGATGATAGTAGTAGACCTATGTAAACTAAGATTTCCGTACTGTTTGTATCACAAAATAGTCTTGATTTTTCGTAAAAATCGATTGTTTTACGATTTGTTTCAGATACTGATTTCTATAATTTCTTCAATTTATCATCTTTGATTCTGATAAAACTCGAACTATTGACGTGTCAATCCAGGAGTATTACAAAGGGGTCTAGGACACAACGTCCACTGGTCACAACGCCCACAGCCTTCTAAACCGACATCTTGTTCACAATGTCTACTTTTAAATTTGATCATTACGTCTACTTTGGTCACAACGCTCACCGCATAGTGTGCCACGTTGGTCACAAAGTCCACTTTTAAATTTGGTCATAACCTCCACTCAGGTCACAACTTCCACCGACGCCTTCTGGTCTTATCGCCCACCGACGTTGGTCGTAACATCCATTTTTCTTCTACCGGTCACAACCCCCCCCCCCCCCTTTAAATTTGGTCATGACCTCCACTCTGGTCACAACCTGCACCGACATGTACTGGTCATATCGCGCACTGACGTTGACCGTAACATCTACTTTTCTTTGCCGGTCGCAACCGGATCGTTAGATCTACTTGATCACAACGTCCATCAATGCTCTCGGGCCACATCGTCCGCTGAACAATTGCAGAGGTGTCTAAGACGAATTGCTCTATAACTCTTCTACCTCATAAAAGATTCGAATAAAAGTTTCACCGAAAAATTGTTTATAATTTAAACATACTTTTGACTATACAGTGTGTCCCACTTAGTGTGGGTATTCTTTATTTATTTGCATTTTGTATTCCCTATTGAGTTTAAGGGTGACCTTAATGACAAGTATAGGGTGATAAATAGCGCCGTTTTTGGTGCAATTTCATAATTTTCAAAAAAAGATGCGATTGTGGCTTCCACCTAAAATTTCAATATCTCCGAAACGAAACAACGTGCGGAGATGCGGTTAAAAGAACACCATGCTTTATCTTTTCTGAGAACGTCCTCCTGGACATTGAGACGACTCTAATTTATTTTGGTAGGTTAAGTCTCCTGCATCATGAATTTCAACAAGGCGGAAAAAGAGCCTCATTTTGACACTAAATTACTCTTGTCGATATTTAAGAACACGGATATAACTGAAATTATTTTTTCTTTGTATGTTCTCTTGAATTTGTTAATATCTTTCAACTGAATATTATTGTATCTCACTTAACATTTGATACATAATGCTACAAGCCAGCTTCGAATTTTTTCCCGAGACTTTTATGTTCCCCTTTTAGCAGGTTCAAACAGAAAAGATTCGTCAGAACTGAAAGTAATGCTTAGGGTTCGGGTTATCTTTACTCACCTGGTAACTTTACCTAAACGTTAATTGGTAATTTAATAGTAACTTGACAACTCAAGTAGGTGAATAATAGATTATCTTATTATTATGTCAGTGAAATATGGCAATGAAGGGCGCTAAATTATCTCTTTTGCCGAACCGTAATACGCGAAATGTAATGAGAAATGTATTCAGGAACTAAAGTAAATGCAACAAAAACAAATGAATCCAATCTACGTATGTTTTTTTTTTTGTTTTATTGATCTATACTGGCAAGAGGAAATTCTGTTGTCAGTATTTTGAAAACTATTTTGTAGCACAAAATCTATTAAAAGTAAGACGAAAGTAGACATGTGCAAATCGGAATCAGTTCCGCCAAACCTATAGCAAGTTGCTGTCTTTGTTTTTTCTGACTCCAATAGCTAAATTACAGAAAAGTGAGTGTAATCTTTGGGAAGCTTGGGCATATGTTCTTTTTCTCTTGATGGTTTTCTTGATAATCACATTTGCAACGTACACCTTTCTCTCCTTCCAAGCTGTTAGATTGTCCCAAAAAGTTTGGATACTATCTCTTTCTTCCACCATTCCATTATTCTACTATTACGATTAAGTACATACATTAATAACTGTCTAAAATAAAATAAAAGCCCGAACTACGGTTGGGAAAAGATCACTTACCATAGGGATCTACACCACCTAAATCTGAGGCACAGGGGGCTTTTGTCCGTTCCACCAAATAGGACAAACCTATATAAGCGATCGTTCCAATTTAATGTAACTACTTTATGGAATAGTATACCACAAAAATTGAGACCTATTGGATTAAACCAATGCCGTAAAGCGGTAACGCACACATTCCTAAACCAGTGAAAACAAGTAAATATATAAATAGAACAAGACTATTGCCAATTCATTTTTATTGGCAATTTAATAACATCTATTCATAGTCCATTTTCATCATGCAACCATATATATATATATATATATATATATATATATATATATATATATATATATATATATATATAGCCAATATTTCTGCAACAGAGGTTAAGTGGAAGAGCAGAGCCGTTTGGTGCACTGAACTTGGCCTCTGAGCCAGTGTCATGACGATGTTATGTAATTGATTAAATAAAGGCATTTATTATTATTATTATAATATAAAAGGGTTTTATTTGGGAACAGATTTGTTAAGTATGCACAAGTTAAACGTATCTATAAGAACAAAATTTGCATTGTGTATTGTACGCCGGACGATGTGGCCCAATTGTAGACATGGTGACCAAATAGATAGATCAATTCTAGAAGTAGGCGTTGTGATGAATGCAAGTCGGTGGAGGTTGTGATCATAGTGGAGGTTGTAAGCGTTCTGACCGGAAAAAGAAAAATGAACGTTACGACCAACGTCGTTGGGCGATATGACCAGTACATGTCGGTGCAGGTTGTGACCAGAGTGGATGTTGTGATCAGAGTGGAGGTTGTGACCAAATTTAAAGGTGGGCGTTATGACTGGAAAAAGAAAAATGGATGTTACGACCAACGTCGGGGACGATAAGACCAGAAGGCGTCGGTGGAGGTTGTGACCAGAGTGGAGGTTATGACCAAATTTAAAAGTGGACGGTATGACCAAAGTGGACAGTATGGCCAAATTTAAACGTGGAAGTTGTGACAAAGATGGCGGTTTAGAAGGCGGTCGGCGTTGTGACCAGTGGACATTGTGTATAGAGCCCATTACAAAGTAAATTTGCTTGCGATCTACGAACTTTCAGATTCACTTATATGCCAAGTTAACTACAGAAAGATAAAATGGTTGAAATTTAGGTTCAAACGCCTTACACTTACCATAAAAGAACAAATAACATTCAACCCGGGAAAAATCGTCTCTAGACACCACCACAATCTGAAATATCTCTGAAATAAATTAGTCTTAGGCGAGTTGTTATGCTAAGCATACCTGACCGTGGACGGTAGAATTGTAGCCTACTCAATAAGATCTTACACACTTCAAGTTCAGATATTGAATTCGTACAACACTAGTTTACTTTAAAAGAGCACGTTATAATTCGTTTCAGTAATCTTAATACACGTCAATTCAATTTGGAAATCTTTAACTTCAATTAGTGTTAGAAATATTATACAAAGCTCATATACATTAACGTAAACTTATTGATCGCCCCTGTACGTTCATAAAATGTAAGTAGTTAGCCACTATCCGGACACTTTCAAATTGATCTTCGTATCAACATGAAACACTATCGATACTTGTCATAAAAATTCTGAAATAAATAAATATCGCCCAATTTGGAAAAATAATAATTCGGTCTATTAATTAGTAACCACCAAAACATTAATTCATATCTTAAAAATTGAAAAAAAAAGAAAAAGGACGCGTATTTCATTTCCCTTCCCAAGGGGGAGTGCGGGCTGCTCGAGTTTTCCGAGCTCCTTTAGTTTAAAAATTAAAAAACGTAACGACCAGTGCGTCTTGTATGAATCACATCTTTTCTAGTATTATTTGAATTTTTATCTTTAAAATGTATTTACATGCTCCCAAGTATGAATGAATCGCTGTGATTCAAATCTGAAACTTATACTTAATAAATAAACCGTACCCAGTATTGCGTTTTGTTTTGTAATTGATCTGACTCAAAATAAAACAATTTTCAGCAAAATGTCAAAAGTTTCATTATTTTTAAACGGTGTAATACTTTGTCACTTCACACATCAACGATATGTGGACATCTGAAATCCTTAGGAAAAGTTCCTCGTGTTTTGAGCGATAACAACAAAAATCAACGTTCCACAATTTCCGCTGGAATGCTTGCTCGGAATCGTGCTACTCATGGTCACAATCAGGAGGTTCCTCTACCGAATCGTTGCCGGCGACGAGAAATGGTGTTTGTATGTGAATATGAAGCAGAGAAACCAGTGGCTAAGTCCCAATGAACAAGCGACGCCTAGAGCAAAACAAGTTCTTCATCCTCGAAAGACGCTCGGGCGTAACCAAACAGTCAATGAATAAATGCATCGCCTCTACGCAGCTATTCGGGAAAAAAGACCCCATCGGGAGCATGACCTTCTTCTTCATCACGACAACGCTCGTCCTCAAATTACTAATATGACAAAGAGAGCAATTCAAAAGCTTGGTTGGGAAGTATTGCCGCACTCTACATATTCTCCTAATTTGGCTCCGTCAGATTTTCACCTATTTCGAACACTTTCGAACAGTTTGCGGGGTGTTTCGTTCAATAATGATGTGGAATTACGGACTTGGTTGGATCATTTTTTTGAGTCAAGGCCGAACGATTTTTACGGTAGAGGTATCGAGAAACTTGTTGAACACTGGGAGGAAGTCATTAATAATAACGGAGAATATATAACTGATTAATATGTTGTACATTTTTGTAGTAATATATATATTTTTTAAAAATAAAAAACGCCATTACTTATGCATCAACCTGACTGATGAAAACACTACTTCCGGTTTTTCCAGAAATTGAAACCAATCCTCGTATTTGATATTTTTTAAATGTCAAATTAGGTACTATTTACCAAAAACAGCTTATCTTAACAAATAAGTAGTCAAAATGAACAGGAAAACTCAACACTAACACATAGAGAATTATACATTTATCTTAAAAATCACAGAATCTAGATTAGATGCTCAAAATGACTTCCATTATTCTCAAAGCAATAATAAATTCTATTCTTAAATTCATGTGGTACATTTTCAAAGGTTTGTCTCGTAAAGGTCAATTACTCGTTGCCGCAGATCTGCAATAGACGGGGGCTGAGTTTTATAGACTACAGAGTTTAAGTGACCCCATAAGAAGAAGTCTAAAGGAGTCAAATCTGGAAAGCGGGGTGGCCATTACACTGGTCCTCTTCTACCAATACACTGATCTGCATAATTGTGCTCTAACCTATTTCTAACACGTAGCATATAAAGTGGAGGGACCCGACTTGTTGAAAATGTAGCAAATTACCATTCAAAACTAGTTCAGGATCTTCGTCTCTTTGATTTTTCAATTCGTGAAGGGGCTGTATTATTTCATCTAACATTTGGTAATAGAGTTCACCATTTAAATTTTAATTAATAAATAACGGTCCAATAATACAATCTTCAACAATACCTACCAGGACATTAATTTTTTCGGGATACTGCGTATTGTCTTCCCTAATAAGATATAAATATTTTCACTAATTCAGGCTCATCTATAATCTTACTGATCATAATTTTGTAAACTCAATTCACCTATCTAGATCATCAAAGCCAAGTTCTTGAGTAATAGGGATCACTTCGCAAACAGATTCATCGCAAAACCCCGTTAATTTAGATATCCGACAAAGTGGGGCAGTGGGATCCGTTATAATAAAATACTTATCTTTTTTGGGGTTTTTTAATGGTGTATTTAAATTATACAATCTAAACGTTTCGATAAGACTTACAGTTATCTTCGTCAGTAGTAATATTTGTAAAAATTGTTAAAGATTTTGTCAAAGTTGAAAAATTTTTCATACACACAAGAAAAATGAAACGTATTAAAAAGAAATTTTGTTTGCAGGATTTGCCAGGCAATCCAGAACCAGGGTCTTCTAATTGAAAAATTTAATACAAATGGGAACATTACCGATGACATAAGCTTTACTTCTATATTAATATAACAGATTTAGAATTAAGTTATTATCAAATATTAAGTAAGGTAGTAATTTTAGACACAAATTATCTAAACTTAAACATAAAAGAAAACGTGGTCTTGCTAATATTATTGGTACAGTAATAAAATATATTACTGGCAACCCTGACAACAACGATTTAACTGAAATTAATAAAAATCTCAATTCACCATATAAAAATCAAGATAAAATTATTCAACAAGTAGATAAATACACTTCATTTGCTAATCACATCACTGAAAGGTACTCCAAAGACTTGGAAACAATCCATAACAACACTGATTTATTTGTTAATGAATTAAACAAGGTGAACAGTATTTTTGACACACAGTTAATTATTCAATACAATAATTATTTAAGTTCCAAATTATTGGACATCCTTCAAACTATTGAAAGAACAATTTCTTTAGCTTTTTCTGAAATAACAAATCTCGAAACTATGTTTGATATAGAAATAATTGAAATTATCGACCATTTAAAATTAATTTATAAAAAGACGGAGTTGCCTGAATTAGATAAAATCCATATTTTTAAAATACTGGAATTTTCAAAGTTTAGAATTTTGTCAACAGAAGATTAAATTACATGTATATTTTATATACCCATCCTCAATCCTTCAAAATTCCAATACAAAAGAATTTACCCGATGCCGGATCTGAAAAACAAGGTGCTAATACCGCCGTTCCAATATCATCTTCAAGGTGTAAGAAAAGAACTATGGACTAATGAAAAGTGTAAAGTTATAGAAAAACAAATTGTGTGTTTGGAAGAACAGAAACGAGTAAGTGTTCCACAACTTATAACAAAGAATATACATATACGCCGTAGTCAATAACAATTATAAGTTATATGCTCAATTACACAACGGAAAAATTTATCAGTTAAACAAGATTTAGAAATAATTGAAGAATGTCACAACGAAATTAATAACTTTAAAGTAATTTTTAATGCTTTTGTATCATCCGGAAGCAATTGCAAATTAACAATAGATGATCAAACTTTTGAAAACACATTTGTTAGTTTTACTTACAAGAATCCAATAGAAATTAATAATTATAAAGCTGACTTGACTGTAAAACTATAACCAAAACATTTAGAAAACTTGAAAACCTTAAAAGAAGAAGCTGAAATGTTAAATACTGATTTAAAAGTTAATCCTTTAGTGCATGTTATACATTTATCTATAACTACTATTGTAATTATTTTATTAGTCATGTTTTGTATTTTGATCTATGTATTTAGAAATAAGATACTTAATAGAATTAGGAAACAAAGACAGGATAAACAAGTGAGTCCTTTAAAACAAATAACTTCGCAGAATGAGGACATTCTGCTTAAGGGGAAAGGAGTTATATTCTCCCTATTTTTGTATAATATATATCATTATATAAATAGGTAGTAGAACATATCATTCTGTAAACAATAGTCAAACATCAAATATTATCACATGGAAACTTTCATATTTGTTATTATTGTAATATATCAATTCTTAGAGATATTAGTTATCTTAGGTAAATTAATGATTGTTATAAAAGACGCTGCATTGATAACAATAGTTGAGTTCATATTAACTTATAGTTAGTGAGGTCTCAGTTTTTAAATGTAATAATTTATTTTTAAATAAATCTTATTTGCAATAAAAACATAATTATATATATATATATATATATATATATATATATATATATATATATATATATATATATATATATATATATATTGTAAGGTTGCGTTGACGCACCCTGTATGTGAGATGTTATAACGACGTGTATTTCGTGTTTTGAGTACGGGTGTATTGAGTTTGAACGAAAAAAAAAATTTTTTTTGTGTACGCATAATGTATGTGGGTGGGTGATACGCCACTGGAAATTTAGGAGAAATATAATTCAGTATGTAGATACGTGTATTTGAATATTATAGAGACATTGGTGTTGGAATAAATAGATTCTGATGAATGTAAATGTGAAAAGAAATTTGTCGATGGGACGATAATGTTTGCTACTGTTTTGCTACTGTAAGGAATGGAATGTTGGAGGATAAAGGAGTAATCTTGGCCAGAAAATGTGAGTGTATAAGTGTAGAATGTTTTAGAAAATATGTAGAGAAAGATTGGGTATGTTTAATTGTTAATTATAGAAAGTTCTCGTAATGTTGTGCAATAAGTTTTGACAATACATGTATGTATATGGGATTTGAGACCTTAGACTGTACTTATTTTTGCAAATGTTGCGGAAGGAAGACGAGCGCATGTGGGAGACAAACGTTGAAAGTTGTGTAATGGTCCAGAGTGGCCACTGAATGAATGTGATGACGAGAAATGGCTTCTTCATGAAGTAATTGAAAAATTTGCAGGTAAAAACAAATATGGCGATGTATTGTAGTTATAATCGTGGTTGTATAGATGGTAGCATCAGTCGGGACTAAGAAAGTTTGAATGAATACCATTGGAGAATATAGCGAGGAAGTCAGACATGTTTAAAGATGGATGGCTGAAGGTATAAATAGGAAAGTTAGAGATTGACATGAGCTTTAGCTTTTAGCTTTTGGTGAGAGCTCGGTGAGAGACGCGCGCGAGGTGATGTGTTAAATTAGAATGGGTTGAGTTGGAGTTATATTTGTGAATAATATTGAAGGCAGTCATTGTTTAAACAACTGCGTAACCCGAAAGGGGATGAATCGTATAAGACATTCATAAATAAAACAATTAATTAAAATTGAGATTGAAGATAAAATCAGTTTTTGTTCTTCAAAAGAAAAAGTGCGTAAGCAGATTTATAAAAGATAACAGTTATTACGTTAGAGTGTTGAGTGCGGCGCGTGTTCTTGTAACGATATTTAGTTAAAATTATATATGGAACCACCTTTAAGTGAGCGAAGTATTAGTAGTAAATTAAGCCAATGTTAAGGTAATTTTATATGACAAAAGTTTATTTGTGTTAAGGAAGGACTAAATTGTCCTAAAGGTTGCGAGAAACTTTAAGAGGCAACCAAATGTGTACAGAATATTACGGTTTATTGGAGTAATAACCTCGCATAGTTGGACTAATCGCGAGTACAGAAGGAATAAGTGGTTGTGAAATTGTGGAGTACTTCTTATGTGCCGTCAGGCAATCTAAGGAATACAAATGGACTGCAAATAATTGATTTACGGGAAGAAAGAAGAAAGAAAAGCGTAGGATTAATGGACAATTTTAAGTAAGAATTACATTTAAGGATTTTAAAAACTCAGATAAGCACGATTATCTTTTTGTTTAGTTGTAATTTGCGTAATGTTTAGTTAATTAATTATTGTTGAAGGAAAAAGATAATCGATCTCGAGTTATGTTGTATTGGTTGTTTTAGTAGTAAGAATTTTTGCAAAAACGCAAATTTGTATTGACAGTGGTTTATCAACCACGCTGTTGTGTATGTAAACATTTGTTTATTATTTTATGCTGGACAATACATATATATATATATATATATATATATATATATATATATATATATATATATATATTTATCGTTAAATTTTTATTTTGTTGTTTATTTATCCAGTTATGAGATACATTTGTGACGTTTACTTAATTGGTGACCTAGTTTTCGACAACTTGAATGTAAACTTTGCATATTTTGGATTTTAAGATTAATGAACAACCTGAAAGGTTATATTTGCCAGGTTGATTGCAAAAATTTTCATGTTAGTTTCATTAACGCAGTGCACTAATCACGGATCAGCTGTTAATTAAAAGTTTCATTAAGTATAACTAAGAGATGAGTTTTGAGAACTTACATATTTACGAATGTCCAATACGATTCGGAAGTATTATAAAAATTAAATTAAATTTAAAAGATATCGTTCATGTTAGGAATATTAAACCTTCAAGGATTATTCTCGTTTGACTGTTGTGCAGCACTTTATCACTATTATATTGGAGTAACAATTATTAAGCCGATGACATTGACTTTCTTTTGGTTAGGAATTTTAAAAATTAATTATCGATCATTGAATGAAGCATTTTATTCATTAATAAGTAGAGATTTGACTTTATATGTATACGAGGGATATGTAGAAAATATAACTGTTGGTTACGTGAATGCAGTTGAATTTGAGTGATAAATTTTGTTTTGGAAATTTTGGTATACGAGGTGTATTCAAAAAGTTTCTAATAACCTGGGTAGTACTAAATATATTTGAGTTTGAGTTGAATTGTTTTGGACGAGTGTTTGTTGTAGGACCCTCGTGTGAGAGTTTACTGAGTAAGCACAATCCTACTTTCCACAATCAAGTAGGGTTAATTAACACCCAGCTTAAGACAATTACTTTAGCAAAGTTTCGATTGTGATGGCGCCTAGAGACATATTTTCCCGGACTGAGCTGTTTGAATGTAGGTGTAAGGTGTTTGAGCATATTAATCATTCATTTTACTTATTATTTCGACCACGCCCATCTCCCTGTTAGCTGGCTTGGCAACCCGCTTACATTAGTAAGCATACGACGCCTAGTGCGGTTTGGACGTGTAACAAAAAATATATATATATATATATATATATATATATATATATATATATATATATATATATACACACATATATATATATATATATATATATATATATATATATATATACATACACGGTGATTCAGTTTTATTTGGGAAACTTAACTAGCATATTCTGCCAACCAAACTGGTGAAAAAGCTTCATATAAACATATATCCACAAATGTTTCGTTTTCGAGCTATAGCTTGTTGAAAGTTTTATAACGAAAAATTACATTAAAACCAAATTAATCATTTAATAACATGTAAAATTACATTAAACTAAAATTAATCTTGAACAACAAAATAATTTTCTTAAAGAAGTTATTCAAATTGAAATCCATTAATGTCAATACATTTTCTATAACGGCGAACCAGTGAATCAATCACGTGTGTTATTTGTAATGGATTTTGTCCCATTTCATTGCAAGCTTCTTCTATTCTTAAAATTAACTGGAATTAAAATGAATTCACAGCTGTCGCATACACTTTATCTTTTAACGTATCCCACACATAAAAGTCTAACGGGTTCAGATCTGGCGATCTTAGAGGTCACAACAGTACTGGTCCTAAACGCCAGATCCAACGATGTGGATAATTATTACATAACCATTGTCGCATCCAACTGAATCCAGCCACCATTTCTCCAGTAAAGCGGTACGTCATCAAGCAAATCGTTTAAGGTATTGTTAAGAAACTCGTAAAATAATTCGGAATTATTATGTAAAATTCCCATCCACACATTCACGGTAAATTCATTCTGAAAAGAACGCGGTCGGATTTCGTGTGGATAGTCATATGCCCAGACATGAAGATTATGATAATTAACCACTCCGGTTCTGGTAAATGAAGATTCGTCTATCCACAGTATTTTATGTAAAAATTCGTGATAGTTTTCCGCTTCCTGTAAAAGCCACTCGCAACAAATTACCCTCCTGTTTGCATCGCCGGGTGTAAATTGTGAATGGGTTGTAAATGATAAGATCTTCTATAATCTGCATGTAAAGCACGCCATTACCCGTGATTGCGAAATTTGCAGTTGTTGAACCGCTCTACGAGTACTAAGTCGACGATTAACGTCGAATAGTTGCAGAATTCGATTACCATTTCTTCAGAGTATTAGATTGTTGTTCCTGTACTAGTCATGATTATTACATAGACCCAATTCACGAAAACGGCGGTGCGTATCGATAAAAACTAGGGCATTTGGAAGTCTCCTAGTTGGAAAACGCCTTCCATATTCACGAACTGATGCTTCGGCATTACCATCGCCGAATCCATACACAAGTGAATATCTGCATATTCTTCATTACTAAACTTTCGTGGCATAATTGCAAATAGTAACACTCTAACACCTTTCACAGTATCAAATACTAAATAAACTTAATAATTGACAACTGAGTGTTTTGTTTTAGTTTTGAACTAATTCGCAACTGAGTGTTCTGTTTTTGTTTTGACTACCAGCCGCTTTAATCGTATTGGCTAATTAATGTAATATTATTAAATGATGAATTTGGCTTTAATGTAATTTTCCGTTGTAAAAACTTTCAACAAGCTATAGCCCGAAAACGAAACATTTTTGGATATAAGTTTATATGGAGTTTTTAACCGATTTGGTTGGTAAAATACACTATTTAAGTTTCCCAAATAAAACTGAATCACCTGTATATATATATATATATATATATATATATATATATATATAATATATATATATATATATATATATTCGGCACTTATTCTTTACGGAATAAAAACTCGCATATATCGATCCAAACACTCGCGCGCGACTGCCCTCCTGAATGTAACACTCTGAGCCCGAGTCTCTGTTCTACACCGTCACTCTTCCTTATAGATCCAGGCATCCACCGTGCAAAAGTCATCATATTTATCCCGCTCAAACCAAAAGAGCTCATCCCAGAAGAGTTTCTAACGCGCATCTTTGCCTCTCACGAAAGCGTGAACCGGCACCAATGCAAAACTTGGGACCAATCTATCAGTTATCTTGTCTTTTTTACAAAAATGTTAATAATTCTTCCAAAAATTCAAATTCCACATTCATACTCACACCACGTAACATCCAGATCTAGGTTCCACTTTTTATGATTTATCAAAACTTAAATCTAAATATAGAATTTTCAAGGTCAAAGTTTATTGTCCCTGCAGGGGCATCATATTACAATTCTTAGAAATGTAAAAATAGAATTTTCAAGGTCAGAGTTTATGGACCTGCTGGAGTATCATATTACAATTCTTAAAAATCTAAAAAAAATAGAATCAATTCTTGGAAACAAGAAGAATGACAGGTTGTTTATGCTAAAAAGTAGGTCAAGGTTAAATGGTTCTTGTATTGGCTAAATTGAGTCAAGCTGCTCAAGGTGAAAATTTATTGGTAAAAAATAGAATCAGTTCAAGCTAAATTGAGCCCACGTCAAATTATTGGAAATCTAACCACTTATAGCAGAATAAGCTCAAAGTAAAGGACATATTTTTCTTATATAAACCGCAGTGTGGTGTGTTGAAATCAGTCAGTTAGCAACTTGTAATTATTCTGAGTATTACAAAGAAGAAACCTGGATTCAATTAAGCATTCCTAAGCTGCTTGTTTGTACACTCCTAATAAATCATCATTTTTCTGTTGAAATGATGGCCAGTCAGTGTTGTTGATAGAAGAATAACCTTCATCTTGTTTCTCTTCATTTTTATTTTTACTACTATATTCTCCCATCACTATTTTGACAGCACCAACAACACAATGTTATTCATATTGTTACTGAAATTATGTGGGGTATCCATATATAACGATGAACTTCTGGGTTTTGCTCATTCCCGAAATGATTTTATTGCTGCTTCCATTATACTTAGATCAGGATTTTACTTGCTCACGCAATTGCACTATGACTAAATACTTTAAGAAATGATTCTGGTTAATTTACATATGGTGGGTTTTGGCACTACTATTAAAATCAAAATTTTATATTTGTTGTTTTTCAGCCGCCCCTAAACTACTAAGGAACACATCCTTCATGTTTAGAAACGTTTTAAAATCTTCAATCCAGGTTTCTTCTTTGAAATATTCATAATAATTACAAGTTGCTAACTGACGGACTGATTTCAACACACCACACTCCGGTTTATATAAGAAAGATGTGTCCTTGACTTTAAGTACCTACCTACCGCCAGTTACATGAGTCATTGATTAGGAATACTTACTCTGCTAGAACTGGTTAGATTTCCAAGAATTTGACTTTGACTCAATTTAGCATGAACTGATTCTATTTTTTTAGATTTCTAAGAATTATAATATGATACCAATAAATTTTCATCTTGAAGAGCTGACTCAATTCAGCCAATACAAGAACCATTTAACCTTGACCTACTTTTTAGCATAGACAACAACCTGTCATTCTTCTTGTTTTCATGAACTGATTCTTTTTTTGGATACATATACACAGATACATATAATCACAGATACACAGATACAGAGATACAAGAGCCAATACCTGAACCATTCAACCTTGACCTAATTTTTAGCACAGACAACAACCTGTGATCCTTCTTGTGTCCAAGAACTGATTCTACTTTTTAGATTTCTAAGAATTCTAATATTATACCAATAAATCTTGACCTTGAAAAGTTTGACTCAATTTAGCCAATACAAGAACCATTTAGCATTGACCTACTTTTTAGCATAGACAATAACCTGTCATTCTTCTTCTTGTTTCCAAGAACGGATTAAATTTTTTTAGATTTCTAAAAATTGTAATACACTCCTGCATGTCAATAAACTTTCACCTTGAAAATTCTATTGTTAGATTTCTAAAAATTGTAACGATATCCCTGAAAGGAAAATAAACTGACCTTGAAAATTCTATTTTTAGATTTACATTTTTGCCTTGAAGAACTTGAAATTTAAATTTCGCGCCAAAAGTTTTACCTTGAAATTTTGAGCTTAAATTCTCATCACCAGAGGGCGAGTGACCTTGAACTCAACCAGAATCGGCCCTGCATATCTACTCAACACCAACTTACATTATGTACACACAAAGAAAAACCCAATGCGTCAAAATAATCTCACAGCTACACACGTTTACTATAGACAAATTGTTTTTTTTTACTTATAGTATTCCCGAACAGGCTAAGATTTGCCTAACGTGCTAAGGTACTCAGGAACATTGGGAGGGTTTAGGGACATTGTTAGGATGCTGCAAATGTTTATGAATGGCTAGCTTAAATTGACTTAAGTCAAAGTTTGGAGGAAAACAGGAACTGGGTAGTGTATTCCACAATTTGATTACCGTGTGGAAAAATGTAGATTGAGCCCGTTTAGTGTGACACGATGGAATTTTGAGTGCGTAATTATGGTGTAAATGGGCAAACCGAGTGTTCCTAGCGAAGATGGCCTGCGAAGGTATTAAGGAGTGTACTTCGGAGGCACATTTACCATGGTAATAGCGATAGAACAAGGAAAGAACCGAAACTATTCTTCTATGCTCAAAAGGCTGTAGGTCAGAAGTCAGAGACGGGTCATTTATAAGCCTTATAGCTCTTTTTTGGATGCGGTTTACCATATCAAGGGCGTATTGGGGAGCACTAACCCAGAGGTGTTAAACAGAGAGCTGCGTTTACTTAAAAAAAATGGCATTTAGGTATAGGGAGTCATAAATAGAAACGACAGAATATGGTTAAAGAAGTTGTAATATGTAGGACCTAACAGAATATAGAATTGTATTCCAGATAAGGACGAATTTGAGCCTTATACAGTAAAAGAAGTTGTTGCGATGTGAAGTACTGTTTAGATCTGTATAGAAAGCCCAGTTTACGGGCAACTGTTTTGCTGGCTGACAAAAAGTGGTCAACCCATGAAAGGTTCCATGATACTGACATCCCTAACATAGAAATAGAGTTTGAAAACTTGAGTTCTAAGCCATTCATATTTACAGCAGGAAACGATCGGTCTTTCTTGGCAGACACAAGGCAACACTGCGTTTTATCGGCGTTGAACGTGAGTAGATTATTACTTCCCCATTCAAGGACACGTTCTAAGTCACTGTTGATTGAGGCTGCCATTTGCACCTTAACGAGCTGTCTAGACTTGTGGTAAAACCAAGAAGAACTACAATGTAGAATGCTGTCATCCGCAAAGCAATGGATCGGGTTAGTTGTTGAGGAAATAAGGTCATTTACGTACAGCAGGAAAAGTGTGGGAGCTATCACTGATCCTTATGGCACTCCCGCGTTAATAGTAGTTTCTTTCGAAAAGAAGCCATCGATGACAATGCGTATACGTCTTTTGTCAAGAAACCTGGATATCCAACTGATGAGCGTATTGGACAAACCAAACGAAGTGAGCTTGGCAAGTAGGCACTTGTGCCAAACTTGGTCAAAAGCCTTTGAAATATCTAAAGCTACTACGACTGTTTCACCGGGCCTCTCTAATGTGTTATTCCAAAGTTGGGTGACTTATGAAAGATCACCCGTTGAACGACTCCATCTGAACCCACACTGGTGGTCGTTTAAGAGATTATTGGACTCGAGGAACGAATGTAGTTGGTGGTTGATGGCTTTCTCCATGATTTTCGACAGAATGGAAGTGATAGCTATTGGTCGATAGTTTGAAGGATCGATTTTGTTGCCCTTTTTAGGAATATATTGGACATTTGCCAACTTCCACGATGAGGGAAACTCTCCAGATGACATGGAGATCGAAAAGAGTTTGGACAATACAGGTACTAGCTCGGGGTAGCATTTTTTAACGACGATTGCTGGAATACCGTCAGGGCCAGTCGCCTTGTTTGAGTCACGTTTATTGATAATTGATTCTTGGAGCTTGTAACGAAAGTGGATTGGTTTAATTGCGTATGGGGTAGATTTGGGCGACGGCACAGTTTTAACAGAATCATTGAGACATGAATTTGCTGCAAAGTAATCGACGAGGTTGGCTTTTTCAGCAGGATCAGCTACTACAGCTCGGTCGGGAGACGTCATGGAAGGAAAGAAAGATGTACTAAAGTTTTTACTGATGGATTTATCTAATGACCAAAATTTACGACCATCCAAAGGACATGAGACTAATTCTTTGCATTTACGTTTTTCAAACATCTTTTTGGCCTTGGTGATGATGCTTTTGCAACTATTCCATGCGGCAATATAGTCGGCGTGATTGTCGATAGATTTATTTGATTTCCATTTGGTATACAGTTTATGCTTTTGCGATAATGCATCAGTGCAAACCCTATTAAACAAGGTTTGGGAACGGACATGACCTACACAATTTTGAGATGTATCACTCCATACTTCACACTGTTTGAAGAGGAGGACCGTTTAAATCAATACTCACGCCAGGGGAAGGTTGCAAAAAAATCTCGCAGTTCACTCCAGTTAGCTGATTTAAAACACCACATAGCTCTATCTGTTTTTCGAGTAACAGTGGGATTGGGTGCAGAGAAAGTTATTTAGATTAGGCAGTGGTCTGATTGACCAAGTGGGAAAAGGACTCTTGTTTTATAGACAAGTGGGTTAGTTGTAAGGAATAGGTCCAGGAAATGTGGAGTATGGTTAGGGTTGTCAGGGATTATGGTTGGTTCGGGAATAATTTGTGAGATCACAGAATACAGCAAATGCTTCTGAACTATGACCTGCAGGATTAGTAGTAGACGAAAATTGAAGCCAATTCGAGTTGTGGGCATTAAAATCTCCCAAAATTGAAATATCGCAAGACGAAAACTGTGATAAGAAGTGGTCTATTTTCAGACTAAGGTGATCAAAAAGATCTTGGAAGTTGTTATCATTGGGAGACCTACAAAAAAGGCGAAAGTTAGAGTAGAGGTTGTATCTGGGAAATTGCAGGTCAGACGAATCAGTGCTTCCAGGGGAGACTTGTCTTTCTGATAGAAACAGAATGTCCGGTTGCACTTGTTCAAGGTGGTGGTGAACAGCATTAAAATTCGACCTGATACCACGTATGCTGCACTAATGAATCCGGATGTTGGTACTTTCGATGACCGAAGTCGCTAACCGAGGCATCCGAATGGGACAGAATTTTATTCCTGGCAGATCTTGCTCTTCTTAGTCTTGATTTTGGCATTGACGAATTTTGTCCCCCCCCCCCCCAGAATCCTTGCGACGGATCGACGAATCGATTATAAAACTTTCGCATGTTATACAAAATGACGAAGAAATGATTTTACATAACTGCGGATAAAAACAGTGGGCAATATCGTGGTGACCAATCACGAGCTATTGGAGTTGGAGTCTGTAAGTGACATGAAACTTTTGCCCCATTTATATTTTACTCTGAGATAAGGTACATACTGTAAAAAGTTCTAATAAGACCTAATTCGGTTCAGAGAAATATCCAGAGTTCAAAAATTACACACTCTGTAAGTACCAAGTGGGGTACAAATGCACCCACGGCCAAAAATACCAATGTTTATGGACCGAGAAAAAGACTTTTACAATATTCTTGGAGATATATTTTCTTGAAAGTGTTATTCGCAAGTACTAAAAAAAACCAATAAAAGTTTTAAGTTAAATTTGTGTGAGTGGGGCGCATCGGCACCCCACTTGCCAAGTATTTTTATTAAAAGTTATTTAAAATGCTAAAAAATATCGAAGTGGATAAACAGAAAATAACTAAGTAAATTAGAACTTTGAGGTACAGGGAAAAAATCAAATCCAATAGATAATCTAAAATCTGCTTTTATCTCTTTGTAAGTAAATGAGTGTGTGTTAAAAGGTTATTGATTGTTTATTCGTTTACAACTTTACACCAATTAGTAATTGCATTTTTAGTTTCACGTTTCGTGTAGGTTAGTAAGTAACTGTTCTGTTTGTTAACGTTATCCTTATCTTATCTGTTGTTTAACCTTCCGTCGGGCGCGGCATAAATCTTAACAAGATCGGGCGCAGTGTATCAAATTGATATCGCGTAACAAGTGGACTTTTTTGTTTAGTAACTTGCACAATGGTCTACTTACTTTATTAACATACCATAAGTATATATGTAAGGTTATTTTGAGGCACCGTGTATGTATAGTATTTTGTTATAGTGTTTTGAATGTAGCTGAAGTGAGTTTACATGAAAAGAATTTTTTTTGAGTGCGTAACGTGTTGAAAGCGTTAAGCGTTAAATTTGGTTGAGAAATGTTTTAAGTAAATTTTTTTTTGATACGGCACGTAAAACTACTGGTCTTTTGCTACTGTGTATGGAGGAATGTGGACTAAAGAGATGGTTGTAGACGTATGAGTGAGTGAGTTATGATCTACTGATATTTTATTAATGTACAGTAAGGAATATGGATGCACATTTTTGTTCGTAGAAATTTTTATAATATGGTGCAATAATTGTAAATTAATGCAAGCTCAGGAATGAAGGTGATAGAATGTGAGGGAGTTCGTTAGATTTTGCGGAAATAAGATTCGCCCACATATGAGATTTGCATGGAAAGTTGAGATATAATCTGGTTAATCTACAGAGTGAATGTAATTGCAATTGATGATTTCTTCGGAAAGTTTTTAGTGAATTTACAAAGTAATTCAAGATGGCTACGATTATTTTGCATTGTTAGCGTCTTCTTCCACGTTGGAACCTTCGACGCGGCAAAGAAACGCACGAAATACTCAGTTGTGATAGGTGAATTTTGATCTTAGTACGAATTTATTGTGACGTATTGGCAATATGGACAGAAGATATATAAGTGAGTGCCCAAATTGTAGGGGAAAGTTGAAAGTTGTAAGTTAGCTCGATGGTTAGAGGTCTGGTGTACGGGTTTGGCGCGTGATAACTATCAGAATGGTTAGTTGGAGTTTCTTTGTAAAAATTATAGTTTAGCAGGGCATGTATAGCCACTGCATTAACCCATAAGAGGATAAATCGTATAGACATTCACAAATAACTAATGTAATATATTGTGAGTTGAAGGAAAACATTAGTGATTTTCTTCAAGAAGTGTTTAGGCAGATTAGAAGTTAATACAGCAAATATTTTGTTTTAGTGTTCGATTCTGAGACGGGTGACCTAATATTATTATACAGAGAACTGAAGGTAACCATTTATGCCACCGAAATAAAAGTTTGTGAAATTTAGCTAAGATACTGATGATTATCAATGATATTGAATGTGTACAATCATTAGCAATACCAAATTGATTGCATGAAAGCAAATAAGAACTTTAATGTGTATATATGGAAGTAATCATATTTTCATTGTTGTAAACGTTTTGAAGGGAAAACATCACAGTATAAGGCGATGTGATGTTAGGCTAAAGAGCACCTATACCAGGACGCAAGTGAACAAACCATAGACACTGTATTAGTGAGTACTATAACGGCTACCTCTTGTGTTTTGTGCATAGTGCATCTAATTTTAAAAGGATTAACGAAAACAGACCATATGGACTACAACTACCGCACCGAAAAAGGATTGATTAATGTAATACGTAGGAATTAGATTTAAAGTTTTAGTTTTAAGAAGGAAGTAATTTTAATCTTAACGTATTTATGGGTGGGTGGTTTTTTTAACCACGCCGTTGTATATAATTTACATGCAGAATTTGTCAATATATATTCCCTGTTTAATTTATTTTGTCGTTTATTTGTGTCAATTGCCTGCCTAATTGGTTACACCTTCTGATAAGCGAAATTAGTCTTTGCACATTTTCGAATTTAAGGATCGATTGGAAATTGCGTAATGCGCCAGATCTATCACAAAATTTCATTTTAGCTTTGAAATATTAATGCAGAACACTACTAACAAAGTACTTAATTTTTTTTATTCAGCATAAATTACAGTTTTGAAGTATTAAAGTTTAAACATATTAATGAATGTCTAAATACGATTTTAAAGTTAAATTATTAATAAATATAACGATTTTTTTATGATACAAGCACTAACCGCTTTATGTTTGAATTATTCAGCAATTAACGAACTTTTTTTTTGAGATAACAATTCAATGTTAACCCGATTCCGTTAGTTTGTTTAGAATTTGCTAAATTGGGAATATTTATTTAATTTCAAATTTTATAACCGTTAGAAATATAAATTTACAGGTATACGAGGGACATTTTAAAAACTACATTGTTTTATTTTTATGAATTGGGGTTTATACAGGGTGTGTTAAGTACGTTATAACAACCCGTGTATCACTAAATTTTCTGAAGTTTTAAGTTGATTTGTCTGGAAATGTATTTGACTTTGAGAAGTTAGTGTATGAGTTTACCGAGTAGGCTACCAATCCTGTCTTCCACAGTAAGATAGGATTAATTTACTATCTCGCGTAAGACGATTTATTTTAGCAGAATTTAAGATTGTGGTGGCGCCAAGAGACATCTTTCCCGGACTGAGCTGTATAAGTTGTGCATTTTTTGGTAAGTGTAAGGTGTTTGAGCTTGTTATGCATTCATTTTACTCCTTATCTCGACCCTGCCCATTTCCACTGTAGCTGACTTGGCAACCCACTTACTAATATAAGCGTACGCCACGCCTAGTGCGGATTGGACACATACTTTATTGGACATAACTTTATTTCTAAGTTCTTAAATAATAAAAAAATTAGATTCTAAAAAAATATAAATCACAAATATTAATTTTAGAGATAGTTTCAATCGCTGCTCTCCTCATTTTTACCTCTAGCGCAATCAGTGCAAAAGCTTTCTATATGTATGAGACAAATAGGTTCCTTGCAACTTCTACAATTATACTTCGTCAGTCTTGGTTTCGTTGTGCAAGTATTACACCTTCTTCGTTTAGTTTCAGCAACAATGTTATTCTGAGTTTCTTCTTGGCTTTGTGGTCTGAAACGTTTCAAACTGTTTTGAAGACTTCTATGTATGCCTGAAGTGTACGCACTTCTTCGAGTAAGGTGGGACATAACTAGTTCATGAGATATTCTCCTCAGAAATACTTTTCTTCTAATAACATTTTGATCATTACCGAAATAAAGAACTTGCGCGTTAATGCCACACATATTTACCATGGCAAAAAATATAACCATTGGCAGCACCCAATTTATCCGTGGTGTCTACCCCACCTTTGGTGCTATTATAAAAAGTGATAATCTATGGCTTCTGCCGATCTCCAGTATCAGCATCTATAGATTTATCCTCATTTTTTTTGTATGATTGTGGACCTGAGCAGGATAAATTTGGCCTATCGTGCTAAAGCACTCAGGAACACTTAGGAGGATGGATAGAGGGATAATGAATTGCCAATAGATGCATATGAACAGCTACCTTAAATTTTCTCATATCATAAGTGAGAGGAAAACAGGAACTAGGGAGATCATTCCAGAGTTTAGAAGCCGTGTAGAAAAATGTGGATTGCGCCCGTTTGGTACGACAAGTGGAGATTTGTACTGCATATTGATGATGCGAATGAGCGAACCGAGTGTTTCTCGCAATGATAGCTCGAGATGGTATCAAAGAATATAATTCAGCAGCACAATAGCCGTTTGTAACAACGATAATACAAAGAAAGAACTGAAACCATCCTTCTATGCTCAAGGGACTGTATGTGAGAAGTTAAGGACGGATCATTTATAAGCTTACTCGCTCTCTTTTGAATACGATCAACGATATCGAGAGCGTATTGGGGAGCACTAACCCAGAGGTGAGAATTGTATTCCAGGCGAGGCCGAATTTGGGCCTTATACAGCAGAAGGAATTGTCGAGAGGTAAAGTACTGCTTAGATCTGTACAAAAAGCCTATTTTACGAGCAGCTGTTTTGGTAGCTGACAGAAGATGGTCAACCCATGAGAGATTTTAAGATACAGTAATACCCAACAGAGTAATAGAGTCTGAAAACTTAAGAACTGAGCCATTCATACTTACAACAGGAAATGATCGATCTTTTTGGCGGACACAAGGCAACACTGAGTTTTGTTAGCATTGAATTTAACTCATGCAAACTAGAGGCCAAGATCACACTGTTTCAGGAACATAAGACGCCAACATAAGATTTTTTGAAATCCAAAAAGAGTGCTGCTGACAGGTGTCCCAGCACCTGTAGTAAATTCTAGAGGAATCTGCGGTTTATTTTTTTTAATCGTTCCAACGTAGCTTAGGTTTTTGTTTTTTAGCTCTTCAACCAAGTAAACACTAGTAAACCAGTTGTCTGTCGTTATGTTGCGCCCTGATTTATAAATGGGTTTAGAAAGTCTCAGCACAACATCTTTTGGTTTGTTACTGACACGATATATTACTTCTGGCTGCAATCCAGCGTATATTTCTAAATTGTATAGGTAGAATACTTGAGAATGAACAAGGGCATAGATTTTAATGCCGTATTTGTTTGGTTTGCTAGGGATGTATTACCTAAAGCTACATCTCCCTCGAAGTTTTTCATCAATTGTAACGTTCTTTCCCAACGAATAACACTTTTGGCAGTTTTCTACACATTTTTCAAATATTTGACGAATAGCTGAAATCTTATCTGTCTGTCTCCTTTGCTCACGAGTGGTGCGATCATCAAATCGTAAACAGCGCTTAATAAATTTAAAACGTTTTTACTCATTACCAAACGAAATTTCTCAATTCCATCTCCATCAGACCCCCAGATATCTTCTAAACTTTGTCGGTTACTTCGATGAACTAAAATCAATAAACCTATGAAAGTCTTCAATTCAATAATATCAATTAGCCTTGAATCTCTTTCTCATTGATACTTTGTTTTGACGCATTCAATATACTGATTTGTATATTGCACAATAATGTCTAAAATACCATTACTGAACAAGCAACTCCAGCAATCCAGAGGGGTTTTGGCGGTTTTCGCAGCACCTCCAGAAAGTTTTCGGATTAAATTGTGAGCTCTTGCACGTATTCTTTGCGAAGGCGGATTCTTACTGCACTTCGTTGTTTTGTCTTTACCAACAAAATAATCCTCATTTTCGTCAATATCTGCGTCCTTGTCATTGTCTTCTTCGGTGCCTGAATTTTCTTTCAATCTCATCTTCGCCTTCTGTGCCAACTTCGTCTTCAAAATCTTCTTGTAAACTTTTATCTTCGTCTTCAAAGTTCCTCAACCTCTCTATGGGCCCTCAAATTTTTGTTTTCAATTTGTGGATTATTGTAATTCATTAGGTAAATGTCAACTTTTATAAATGATAATCCCGGACAATCTGCAAAAAAACGTGGGATCTTTCAATCCGGCAGTCAAAAATGAAAAGAAGATGCACATAAACAGCTTTTAATAGCAGGTTCCGTATCGAAGAAAATAACTTCGCTTTTTCCTAATGACTTAATCAATGAGCCTTTAGAAATTTAAGATACAAACAATCATACACCTCCAGAAAATGGAAAAAAAATGACAATAACAAATTGGAAATGCCGACATCTAGCCGGTCTAGCCCATTGTTACCAGTCATACAAAAGCCTCCTGCAGACACTGAAATATCAGAATCAGATAAATCAAATGATTCAGAATCATAGGAAGACTGTGAATCCAGTTTGTTTGTCCTCTCAAGCAACGCTAGAAGCAAAATTGCGTAATCACCACATACAATCTACGTACAGGGATTGCGTCAAACTACCGGTTAAACCAACAATATATCGAAGGGAAGTACCAAACAGAGAGTATGTACCACGTAATTGGCTGTCATATTATTTGTATTTGAAAAATATTTTCTGTTCATTCCGTTTGGTTTTTAGTGAAACTAAGAATATTTTTAATTCAAAAAACATGGGTGATTCTAGACACATTTATCTCAGGATACAAGAACATGAAACTTCTTTATCTCATTCTCTTGCAGTTGAGGTATATTTCGGAGCCAAAGAGAACGCAGATATAGAAAGCAATATAAATTTTGCACTAGGAAATGTGAGAAAAAATGAAATCGCAACTAATAGATTAATTATTCGAAGAGTAATAGGTGTCATTTCATTTATCAGAAAGCAAAATTTTGTCATTTCGAGGTAACACGAAAGTAGTCCTCAAACAGTGACGACACATCAATAACAAAGAGAAACTTCTTGGAAATGTGTCTCTTGCTCTGAAAGTATGACGCGGTGGTAAAAAGTCACATTCAGAAAATATCCAGATCGTCAAAGCAACTGAGCAATGGTCCAGGAGATACGGTCACCTTTTTACGTAAAACCACCGTAACTAAAGTTATCTTAATAGTAGCCGGCTATGATAGATATAAAATTGCTTCACAAATTCACAAAACGTCAGTACTCAAGAGCAGTGCGCTATCATTGCAAGATGTGTATATGGCAAAATTAATGAAAGACTTTTTGGTGGTTGCGCAGTAGTTTATTGCGCGTGTTGCGCAGGTGTATTGCGCCTAAGATCATCGCGCATTATTGGGATCCTTTGAGTTTTCGGCGAGTTGCATTCTCGTCCTTGCCACTCTCTGTATGTTATTCCATGGAATTCGGCGCCCTTCGTTCCACATATGTTCGGCGATTCCTGATCTTTCTGTTTCGCTTTTGCGGATGTTGTTCTTGTCCCTGAGTTCTCACTTTGTGGTCTACTGCCATCTCCTATGTATGATGTGCATTGGCATGGTAAGTTATGTACACAATTCTTGGAATTCTGATCTTCATCGTGTGGTTTGGTTTTGGTTAGTATTTCTCTGACCGTGCGTATCTTATATTTGCTACCTATCCTTCATCTTTGTCCGAAGTATCTGTTATATTAAGGTTCTTCTTTTTTGGTTGCCCTTTCACTGATTAGGTTAGGTATCATATCGAGGTAACCATTTTCAGGTCCTCTTGTTTCGACCGTATTGTTTCCGCTCTATCGTACAAGCATCTTCCTACGTCCAACTTCACACTTTTGTGGTGATTGGAGTTGTAGTGTAGATACTCACCCTGTGGGTGGGTTTACTATATACACATGTCCTGGAAGTGTTGTTATTCCTGTATGCAAGTTCATCCAGGAATGGCAGTTTTTGTTCCGATTCTAATTCCATTGTGAATTTTATGGAAGGTGCACGGTTATATAGATGATTTAGGAATTCATCCAGCTTATGCTCGCCGCGTTGCCAAATTAAGAAGGTATCGTACGAGTATCTAAGATATATCCTTGATTTTTCCGTGAATTCGGATAACACTTCCTCTTCGAAGTCTTCCATGTATACATTATTGTTCATTATAGATGACAGTTGGGAATCCATCGCCATCCCAAACTGTTGGTGCCAGAATTTGTCTTCTGCTTACAAGTATGTTAGTCTAATGCAAATTGACATAAGTTCCATTATTGTGTTTACCGGGAGTTCGGTGTTTTTGTCTAACGTTTCATTTCTATCCAGCCTGTCCTTTATTACAGTTAGTGCCTTCTCGGTAGATGCATTTACGAATAGGCTCACGATGTCGAAGCTTACCAGTATTTCGCGATTGGGTTGGAAGTTTCTGACGGTTTCCATGAAGTGCGGCGTATCCTTGACCATAGACTCGATTTTTCCCGATAAAAGTATGATGATGCCTAGCAGATAGTGTGCTAACGGATCACAAGAGGAATTTCTCGAGCTCACAATTGGTCTCAGAGGAATTCCTTCCTTGTGGATCTTCGGCAGCCCGTACAGATGCGGGGGTTTGCAGTAGTGTGGGGTGAGTTTAGTTCTGTTAATCGGAGAACTCCCCATTATGATTTGCCAGCGTTTGGTATATCCGTCTTTTAATTGATGATGTAGATTCTTTTGATATTTGCTTGTATTCGCCTTCGTCCAGTAGTTGTTGCATCTTGCTGTCCATATCCTTTACCGCAGTCGCGTTTCCTTTGACTACCGGTAGAATCTTGATCGATGGGTCATTCTTAGTAACTGACCGCTCTCCTTTCTAGGAGAGAGAGGTTAGGTTTAATTTTCCCAAATGAATCTAGGACTGATCTAATCTTACTTCTGTATTCTTCAGGCCAATGATGTGGCTTAGATACGTGGACGATACCTTCGTAGTTTGGCAACACGGCAAGCATGCTGGATGAATTTCTAAATGATGTAAATAGCCGCGCACCCTCCACAAAATTCACAATTGAGTTGAAGTCGGAACAAAATATACCATTCCTGGATGTACTTGCTACAGGAATGAGACTTTCACTACAGGTGTTGCCACGTGTCTAACCATCATATGGCATAAGAAAGAATGAGTGGGCTCGACTAAACTCAGGCGTACGGTCGGAAGACCGCAGAGCACTCGGATGCGTGGTTGTTATGGAGGTATAGCTTAAAATGATAGTAGTCTGATTAGATAGAAACCGGATATGAGTAGGCGCCACAGACTTTAATAAAGAAGTACTCAACTAGTGTTGAAAGGAGAGTAAACCCTGTAAATCCTGAAACAGGATTTACCAAAAAAAAGAAAGAAATAAAAATGAAAGGAGGAAGTAAAAATGAGTTGACAATTCCCCCGATAAAGTAATTTTTATTGTCGATATCCTCACAAAAGAAAAAAATATATATAAATTAACATTCCACCAAAGCACACGATGGCAAGCAGTGAGCCTCAGCTTGTGCCCACGACAATTATAATTTAAATTTCAATTAAAATAAAAATAAAAGTAAAATTATTATATGCCCCCTTCCGGCCGTTGTAAGATCTTACTATTCGTATTCGGAATTGGCTAATTTAACACATAATCCCATTGGGATGTTTAGTAAGGAAAAAAATAATAAAGAATTTAATTAAGGAACGTGCTTGTCTTACGCTTCACACTGTATACAGTAAATAGGAAAGCTTGTTCGGTCCACAGCAAATAACTACAATAACAAACAAAGTAGTCAAGAAATTTATAGGAAGTAAATTGGCCCGAACAACCTTGTCCACAAGAAAAGTAATGTACATAACGCATAAAGATTACGAGACAAAAATTACAAATTCATATAAAATTAAATGTTTAACATTTGCAGTAATTCACGTAATACAGATAATCGTTACACCCAGTATATTGCAATTAAAATAGGAGTTAAATCGTTGGTTGAATGTAGCCACAGAAGCTAGAATTAATTAGTCAAAATGGAAGCTAAAAATGTTTAGGTGTGGTCTATCTGTTTTAAGGATTCAATTAAAGTTTTAACTATGATTGAGTGCAAAATATTCAAAACTGAATTAGTGAATATATATACCGTTTTAGATAAAAGGAATTTTGTGAAAGTGGACTGCTGGAAGTACCTTAAATATATAAATTTTCGATTATTTGATTACAAAATTAATAATATCAGTCAATTTATTTTCGTTGTAGAAATTCACTAAGAACCTCCTCGGTGTGATTGAAATTTGGAAACACAATCGTGTAACCAGGTGATAAAGAAAGAAAAAAATATCTGACCTTTATTGTTGAAACTATTACTTATTTGATCTTGCAAATTTCGGGTACTATTCCAATGATCTAGCAGCCTTCCCATATATGGTCATAGATGTCAGCAAGGATCTTACTCCTTCCAGCGATAATCATATATTTTGGATGTAACGTAACGGTAAAGTGTGAGCAGAAAATTTAAAGAGTGACGTTAGAAATGTAGGTAGTACGGAGATACTCTTACACAGGTAGTACAGAGATGCTAAAAGAAGGTAGTACGGAGATGCTAAAAGTAGGTAAATATAAGTACGATGTTTAAGTAATTATGACCGTTCATACCTCTTACAGGTGACAAACGAGCCGATAGTGAACATTCAACGTAATTTCGATTGAAGTGTCTTTATATGTGAAGAATTAGTATTGAATGCTTTTATATACGAAAACCTGAAAACAATTTTAATTACCATGAGGTTATCGAAACATGTGCCACTTACAGAAGATGTGGACGAATGAATAATTTCAATTATATCCGCCTTTTAAAAGCGATAGTAACACTTTTACTTCACAAAGTAGCACTTTAAGTGAGAATTTTCCAAAAAAATGATGCTTCAACATCCAGAACCAAAAACGAAAAATTTTCTAGAAACTCAACATCCACCATCAATGGCGTTCTTAAAAAGGAAGAAAGAAAAATTGGCCAACACCTTAAGAATCAATTTTACAAACTTGAGAAAATTTGTATTTAAATCATTGTTGCCAAAGTTAAAATTTGTAGAAAATATTTATTTATTATATGTATGTGTATTATTTGACCTTAAAAGAGCCCAGGTTTCTATTTAACTGCTTTATATTAAATGATCCGAAATCTCAGAGATGTCGCTGAAGGTATTATTTTGACTTATTTTAACTAAATAAGAGATGGGTACAAAAGTTACATACGTTAATTTAAATGCAATTAGAGATGCGTAAAAATTTGCGAAATAGTGAATTGGAAGCATTCAACCTAAGAATAAATTGCTATTTTTAGTAAGTAAATTTGACAAAATGACGAACGTTATCAAAAAGAAACGTTTTCCAATTAAGCACGTAACAGTGTATACAGAAAACCTACCTACACAGGGAAATACCTACACAAAAGTGTGAAGTTAGGCGTGGCAAGATAGAGCGGAAACAATATGCTCAAAACAAGACGACCTGAAAAAAGAACGAAAATATCACTAAAACTCATAAAATGGCTACCTCGATCTAACATTTAACCTAAACAGGGAAAGGGCAAGAGAAAAAAAAAGAACTCAGATTCACAGCGGTAATTATCATATGCACCAGGTACCTCGAACAAAACACGAAGGATAGGCAGCAAATACAAGATACGCACAGCCACTTACAGGGACAACTTAGGAACACAAGAACAACATCCGCAAAGGCGAAACAAAAAGATCAAGAATCGTCGAACATGTCTGGAACTAAAACCAACGAATACAATGGGATATCATACAAATAGTAGCAATGGGCGAGAATACAACACGCAGAAAAGAAACCACGTACATCGCACTGGTAGAAAATCCGATAAGTCAAGCTAGTGTAGAAATGAGCGAATAACTTAGGCGGAATACACTTGCGCAATAGGTTACGGCGCAACATGATCAATAAACTACTGCGCAAACAGGAAAAAGCTTATTATATATAGAAGTTCTAAAATATATATTGAATTACTCAGTAGCTCACCGGTTAAGGTGTCAGGTTTGTAAGTGTCAGGTACCAAGTTCGAATCTGAGAGACGTCAATTGCTTAGGAAAAACACAGTGCATGAATTCGACTCAACTGTGAAATCAGTCCCTCTCAAGACTAAGTCTGATGACCGAAGCAGAGTCTGCATCGCAACGTCGCGCTACAGAAGCAAAAACTGTGGAAATAAGACGATCAACTGAAGTAATATGAGACCACAGTTACTTGCTTTTAATTACCAGTCCCTTATAGACCGCAATATCCATAAGAATAAAATTATTTAAATTAAAATTTCTCGGTGGTAAATTTGTAATAATTATTATTTAAATGCACAAGCTTATATCTTTTTTTGCAACTACATAATTCCAATAAGTACGTCGATACTAGCGCTGTGAGAGCGTGCCACGGCAGAAGTGCCCATCCATATCGGTGTAGAATTTTATTCAGTATAAAACTATTAAAATTCAAAAACAAAATTACATACGCATTCTAAAAATAACGGTAAAAGCATTTATTGCACAGCGTAATCTACCAATTTTTTTTATTGCTATAACGTATCGATTTCGGAAATGTAATAAACTGTTTACAATTATGGGACATTACATTAATAGTACGATTGCCAAAATGTTATTTTTTATAGAAAAAAGTAAAATAAATATAAACTAAAGATGCAAAATAAGATATTAAAAAATATCAGTTTCTAAAGTTTGTAAATAAAGTGCAACTACAATCTATTTCCCAACACATACCTATAAAAGCGTGTCATATATGAAAAGCACAGTACAAATTTCCGATACATCTTGAATGTACTTCAATTTATTAAACTGGGAGAAGGTTTTTTTCACATGTGACTATTAGACGACCCGATCTGAAACTTCCGTAACAGCGAATCTAAAGAATCAGGGCAGCTTCACGCTCTTATTTCAAGTGGAAAAAATTTTTACTAGAATGAATTACATCGATTTTTCAATTACACACAAAAACAAAATTAGAGAACGAAATAACCGTATTCAGAATCTCTGGGAAATAGCATCCTTATTAAGACGACAAATACGTATACATCGAAATACATATACGACCAGAAAAATGTTTGATTGGTATTTAATTTGTAATGGATTCATCTAGTAAACAATTTATTTGGAACTCCCACATGCATAGGCGCAACTAAGGGGCGCTACGCACCCCCAGAACTAACTTTAGCCCCCTAAAAAATGTGATTAAACAACGAAACCACCAAAAATTCATTTATTTAAGTAGTTATTGTTAAAGCATTTTAAAGTTATTACGTATTATTTCGTATCTTACGTTGATAGTACAACGTGTAAGAAGGTACTTGAAAGTCGATTTTTTTTAGTATACATTATGAATGTTATGCTACTTATAGTTTGGACGTACCGTATAATATCGTTTAAACATATAATAAAAAGATTTGACGTACTAAGTATTTATTCTAAAATAAAAAAATTTGTACCTCCCGTTTGTCAATTAATAATCAGAAAGAATGGAGCTACAATTTAAACACACTAAATATATTACATCTGAACATAAAAATAATATACTTAATGATATTTTTTCGTGAAAATTAGATTTACACGTTAGTGTAATTTTTACAGAAAGATTGAAAGGACAAATATTCACAAGATTAAAGAAATTTTGTGATATTGCCTTAAACCTAATTGTAAAAGTAATATTGATCATTGACTCATTTTTGAAATATTATGTTAAATGAGTTTTGTAATCGAAGCGATGTGTTAATAATTCATTAATTTTCCGTGTTAAGTAAATAGCTGATTTGTCAGAATTTTAAAAAGAATAGAATGCTTTTTCATATTTAATACACTTAATAAACGATATTGACTTTTAAAAGTATATGAAATAAAAATTTAACGTAATTATGAAGGAAATTACAAAAAGGCGAAATTGGTTTTCGTTTATGGTTTAAATTATTATAAAAATTGAATTAAATTAAAATTTGTAGATCAAATTAAATCTAAATTTTCAATCGACTAGTTTGAATTTCGTACTCAAAAGTATTAAAAGAGGGATAAGAACATCGGCGTTCACATAAACCCGCCAGAGTGGTTGTTGGATGCTAGCACTGTAATTTGGCACGTTTGAATAGCGGATAAAGGCGAGTTTGATTGACGTGCGTTGGTGGTTATGTTTATTCTGTACTATCAAAGACGCGTGCCGTTAATGACATTGTGAACTAAACAGAACTGTATTCAAATAACCTTCAACCTTGTAGGTAGCGGACCGCGAAAATTTTATTATTAAAACAAATTTTTTAAATCGAAATTATTACCGCGATAGGAAAGTTAATTAATGGGGTGTAACATATTTTATTAAATATTAAGTCGTTATTTGAGCATAGCTTTCGGAATATTTTATTTTTGTAACAAATATTTGGCTGATGGTTGAAAACACGTGTTTCGAGGTTTGACTAGCAGGTGTACGCTTCAAAGTTACTTTACTGAAAAGGTGTAACGAATCATTGGAAATTCTTATGGGCCCATTCTTAATGTAAAAAATTTCACTAGTTAGTAATTGATTACGACGGTACACACTGCAATCAAAGACATCTTTGTTTGGTACGTTGAAACTCGAGACGTAAATGTAAAGCTTGTTACGGACGAATGTATATTTTTAAAATTAAGATGTGCAATAATTAATATGAAGCTGTTTCAACGTAAATTAATGTTGCTTGTTCTTTTTATTACTTTTGAAATACGGGGGTTGATTTTTCGGGAGTAGAGAGGGTGAGTTACCGTTAGAGTGTCAATCGAGTCAGATCGATTTTTGGTTAATTAAATACCTTCATTGTTTAACAGTTTGTCTTTAAAATAATTCTTGCGTGCATATTTTACTTTGAATCAGCCAACACTAATTTGTTTTTTCTTTCGAGTGTTAGTTGTTCTTCAAATATTAATCTATAAATAACAGTCACCCTTTTTGAAGTTAAACCGCGTATGTTAACGATTTGTGTCTGTGATTAAGGGAATATATTCAAGTGTAAGTAGGTATTTTTATATAAATGAAAGCTCGCATCCAATCATTTTACCAGCCTATGTAACGTATTAAAAATCAAACATTGCCTTGCGAAGGTATCTCATTCGCACGCGGGCTCAGTAAACGGAAATCTGCTAAAATAAAAGACATTACAGTGAACGGGTACATGATACCGCTTTGGTTATTAATTTTAAAGGGTAATTGCCAAGTGGGTACACACTCCTGGGCCAGATAACCATTAAACACCTCGAATTTTATTTTTATTGTTTTTATTTGTTGTATACATGAATGTGTAACCTGAGAAAGGGGCGCTGTATTTTTCTAACGCACTCAAATTAATATATCGGTCACGAGGTTGTGATCTATTTATAACTTACCCTTGTAAGGCATTGTTTTAATGAGTTTGTTTGTGTCAGTTGTTAGGTAGAATTGTTGCCTGCGAACTAATTTCTCTTTATATGCCATTGGTTGTAATTTTTCATATATAGTTTGTGCTTTAGTCACTAAACAATCGTGTACGTGTAAATTCATTGCCTATTTTCTTTTGTCCTTGCCTTTACCTTATTCTCATCTGTGCAATTTTACTGTTGTTGTATTTTATATGTACCGTAATTTGCTTTATTGTTTTATGTGCTTATTTACTTAAAGACCGGCATGATTGGTTGGAAAAGACCCAGATGTTTGGTATTATGTTTTTTATTTTGATTATTTATGACACAATTGTGGGTGTTACTACATGGAGTTTCTTTTTTCGTACTCAAAACTATTAAAAGAGGAATAAGAACATCGGCGTTCACATAAACACGCCAGAGTGGTTGTTAGATGCTAGCACTGTAATTTGGCACGTTTGAATAGCGGACAAAGGCGAGTTTGATTGACGTGCGTTGGTGGATATATTTGTTCAGTACTAACAAAGACGCGTGCCGTTAATGACATTATGAACTAAATAGAACTGTATTCAAATAACCTTCAACCTTGTAGGTAGCGGACCGCGAAAATTTTATTATTGCAACAAACATTTTTTAAATCGAAATTGTTACCGCGATAGGAAAGTTAATTAATGGGGTATAACATATTTTATTAAATATTAAGTCGTTATTTGAGCATAGTTTTCGGAATATTTTATTTTTGTAACTAATATTTGGCTGATGGTTGAAAAACACGTGTTTCGAGATTTGACTAGCAGGTGTACACTTAAAAGTTGCTTTACTGAAAGGGTGTAACGAATCATTAGAAATTCTTATAGGCACATTCTTGATGTAAAAAATGTCACTAGTTAGTAATTGATTACCACGGTACACACTGCAATCAAAGACATCTTTGTTTGGTACGTTGAAACTAGAGACGTAAATCTAAAGCTTGTTACGGACGAATGCATATTTTTAAAATTAAGATGTGCAATAATTAATATGAAGCTGTTTCAACGTAAATTAATGTTTCTTGTTCTTTTTATTACTTTTGAAATACGGGGGTTGATTTTTCGGGAGTAGAGAGGGTGAGTCGGGAGTAGAGAGGGTGAGTCGGGAGTAGAGAGGGTGAGTTGGAAGTCAGAGGGGAAGGCAGTTACCGTTAGAGTGTCAATCGAGTCAGATCGATTTTTGGTTAATTAAATACCTTCATTGTAAACAGTTTTTCTTTAAAATAATTCTTGCGTGCACATTTTCTTTTGAATCAGCCAACACTAATTTGTTTTTTCTTTCGAGTGTTAGTTGTTTTTCAAATATTAATCTATAAATAACAGTCACCCTTTTTGAAATTAAACCGCGTATGTTAACGATTTGTGTCTGTGATTAAGGGAATATATTCAAGTGTAAGTAGGTATATTTATATAAATAAAAGCTCGCAGCCAATCATTTTACCAGCCTATGTAACGTATTAAAAATCAAACATTGTCTTCCAAAGGTATGTCGCACGCGGGCTGAGTAAGCGGAAATCTGCTAAAATAAAAGACAGTACAGGGCTCCCTCACTCTGGTATTTGAGTGAATTAGCATTGTTTGTTTATATTTATATTTGTGCAGAGGTGGGTGAACGGGTACATGATACGGGTACATGATACCGCTTTAGTTATTAATTGTAAAAGGCAATTGCCAAGTGGGTACACACTCCCGGACCATTAAACACCTCGCATTTTATTTTTATTGTTTTTATTTGTTGTATACATGAATGCGTAACCTGAAAAAGGGGCGCTGTATTTTTCAAACGCACTCAAATTTATATATCGGTCCTGATGTTCTGGTCTATTTATAACTTACCCTTGTAAGGCTTTGTTTTATTGAGTTTTTTTTTGTCAGTTGTTAGGTAGAATTGTTTGCCTGCGAACTAATCTTTCTTTATATGCAATTGGTTGTAATTTTTCATATGTATTTTGTGCTTTAGCGGTCACTAAACTATCGTGTACGTGTAAATTCCTTGTCTATTTCCTTTTGTCCTTGCCTTTACCTTATTATCACCTGTGCAATTTTACTGTTGTTGTATTTCATATGTACCGTAATTTGCTTTATTGTTTTATGTGCTTATTTACTTAAAGACCGGCATGATTGGTTGGAAAAGGGCCAGATGTTTCGTATTATGATTTTTATTTGGATTATTTATGACACAATTGTAGGTGTTACTACAAGGAGTTTCTTTTTTTTATTGTGTTTATGTGTAACTAAACTGCTTTTTATTTATTTTCCTCTTAATGTTATAATTTCGTACGCACTTTAGCCTGATTTAATGGTGTTTTCTTATATATTTAACCCTTTCATTGTTTTTTTTTTGTGTTATTTGATTTATTAATGTACTTTGGCAATTACTGATTTATGAATAAAGTGGGTTTTATTGATGGTTCCTTCCCACAATAGTACATTAACGGGCTGAACCACCATTGCGCAAAGCTCGTTGATTTTAATTTGACCAGTTTCATTTTTTTTACCTGCCCCACATGATGCAACACTTACCTCATCCAGCCTGTCTATTCAGATAGCACATCGTACCTACCACTAGACGGCCACTTCGTTTAATCAGATTTGAGGTTTGCGAGTAGTTAAATATCAGACTTGTAAATAAATTCTAGTCTTTTAATTATTGTCAGGAAAGTCCATGTAAGGCAAGCAATCAATTTGAATAATAGTAACATTATTGCCAGTCACGTCAAGACAAATCACTTAGCGATTGTTTTGTTCTTGAAATTGCATTCTTGCAAATAAGTTCAAATTACACTTTTCAAGATAGGGGGACGCTACAACCTAGACTACCGAGACGGCCCTAACTTTTGGCACAAATTCAAAGTTCTTACCAAACAAAAGACATCACCACGTTCCTATTTAACAGACCCTCAAGGTAACCTTATTGCCACTTATAATGTATGCAATAATTCTATAAGTATTTTCTATTTGTTTATTTCACAACACGTAAAAATATATTGACAATACAATCTGTCAACCCGCTGTCTCCTAGTTACCTACTAAGATACAGACTAATACGATGACTAAGTACTCTACCCACTAGAATATATAACAGATTTCCCCCATCACTTAAAGCTAAATCTGTCAATGGATTTTCTAGTTCTCCTACTCCTTCTTAGCTCCGTCACTGCTGTATTTTCACTCTGTTCTTCCCTTACATTTTCATTATGATCTGTTTTTTCCTCCTTATCATTTCTTTCTGTATCCTGTCTAGTTTTTGTATTATTTTCCTCTCCTTTTGAGTCGTTACTGTCACATGATTTCGTTGAATCTTTCTCCAAATTTACTTCTTCTGATTCTTGTATAAGTGTTAAAGGTACCTTATCTTGATATTTATATATATATTTGGTAATGTAACTTCAGTTCTGGCAATTTGGTCCACATGTCTTCTAACTTTTGTTCCTTCTGTGTCAATCCAGTAATGTAGTTTACCTCCCTTCTCTATTATTTTTCCAAATTTCCACATACCAGTTCTATCATAATTTCGAAAACGTACTGTATCACCTACATTAAATGTCTTTTTTGTATAAGTTTCTTGAAAATTATGTTCTTTTTTTGATGGTAATCTAATTAAATCGATTTTTGTTCGAATATCTCTTTTAAATGTAATTGTGACGGTGAAACTCCTGTAGTTAAATTTTTGTTTTACGATAGTGTAATAAAAATTTTGTAAATGAAATTCAATATCAAAATTTCCTTTTTCTATAATTAATTTTTTATTGCATTCTTCATTGATTGAACGTATCTTTCAGCCTGCCCGTTAGTAGCTGGGTGGTAAGGTGCCGAAATTTATGTAAAATACCATTACTTTTGTGAAAACCTGGAATTCTTGTGAAATAAAAGTAGGTCCATTATCTGTTATTAATGTGACTGGAATACCAAAACGAGCAAAAGTACTTGTAAGGTAACGAATTGTTACTGATGCCGTCATGGATGGTATAATAAATATTTCTGGCCATTTTGAATAAGCATCGACTAAAATTAAGAAATACTTATTTGCAAAAGGACCTGCAAAATCTAAATGTAATCTTTGCCAAGGGCCATCTGGAGATTCCCATTTATGGCAAGTACTTTTGATTTCATTATTTTGTATCATTTGACAAGGTAAACAGCTTTTACTACATGTTCAATATCATTATCAATGCCGGGCCACCAAACATACGATCTCGCTAAAGTTTTCATTTTAACTATACCTATACGTGCTTCATGCAATTCATTTAAAATTTTAATTCTAAGACAAGAAGGAATAACAATTCTAGTTCCTTTAAAAATTACCCCTTCTGTTAAAGAAAATTCGTTGTCTTTACCAATGAAACCAAAAGTTGTAATTTTTTTCCCCGTCTTTAAATTATCGTATACTTCTTTTAACATAGTATCTTTTGTAGTTTCTTCTACAATATTTTTATGTGAAACTGGCAGCATTAAAATTTGTTGTAATTGATACATTGTAACATCGTCAAATTCGAAGGAAGAATAATCGTTTTTTAATATTAATCTAGAAAGCGAGTCTGCGTTACCATGTTTTCTGTAGATCTATAAACTACGTCGTAATCTAACCCTTGCAAAATTGTGCATAATGTAATAGCCTAGTGGCTGTTATATTTAGTAAATTTTATTCGGACTAAAAATACTAACTAACGGCTTATGATCCGTAATCAATTTAAATTTACGTCCGTATAAGTATTGAAAAAACTTACGACATCCCCAATAAATTGATGTTGCCTCTTTATCTATTTGACTGTAATTTTTTTCAGACTTGCTTAATGTTCTCGAGGCATATGCGATTGGTCTTTCTAAACCATCCGGCATTATATGTGAAATCACAGCTCCTAAAGCATATGAACTCGACCACTCCCTTCCAAATATTGGTTCTACTTTACCAGGAAGTATATACAAATTCCCCATTTCTTTCTTATCCCCATGTGTTACTTCCACAGTTGAATATCCAATTGGGTGAATAATTTCCCCAGTATAAGTGCGAAGTGGTAATGACGAAGTACAAATGTGTGATGTAGGGCATAATACTTTAAATGCACCATACGACATTGACGACACTGCAGCACCGGTATCGTATTCAAAAGCGACGTCTTGCCCATTAATTTTGACATTTAACATAAATTTCTCAGGTTTTATTAATAATTCCGGTAAGCTTGTATTAACCAAATTATTAATATAATAAATGTCACCTTCTCTATAAGTATTTTCTATTTGTTTATTTCACAACACGTAAAAATATATTGACAATACAATCTGTCAACCCGCTGTCTCCTAGTTACCTACTAAGATACAGACTAATACGATGACTAAGTACTCTACCCACTAGAATATATAACACCACTGATCAGGATAAGGATGACCCATTCAGTTTACATCTCCAAGACACTTTCTCTACTCCAGACGATCTGTCGTTCGATAACGACCTCAAAGCTCGACTAGAGCAAAATATTAAGGGTCTAAGACATAGGAACGATAACCAATACGAAATAATCAGATATCCGCAAATGTAGTACTAGACATACTCCGTAAAGGCAAGAACTCAGTTCCAGACATGATAGCCTCAACCGTTTATACCACGCAACTTACTACCAAACGCCATCACACCCAAATATTCAATCAATGCCAGTCACTCTCATATATCCCTACGGAATCGAAATCCGATTCCACTGTTATAAAAGTTAAACTATATTCGGACTACACACTACTCGCCGCATATAAACCAGCATCACTATTAAGCTGCATGGTTAATTTTTAGAAACAAACATGTCCAGAACACTGAGAGAGTATCTCGAAGTCAACAACTTCATCCCAGGCAGCCAATTCGGCTTCAGATCCAACCACTCATGCCAGAATCCACTTGTTAAACTATACAGTCAACCATCAAAACTGCTGTCTGGAAGTGTTTCTCGATATCAATCAGGCCTTCGACAAAGTCTGGCATGCCGGACTAATACACAAAACTCTAGCTCTAAACGTCCCAATTCTCTTCGTTCAACCTGCCTAACAGGTATATGATAGTCAGGGTAGGCACAACCACATCTGAACCATTCACACCAACAGCAGGCGAAACACAAGGTTCAGCCTTAGCCCCCAGCTATACTTAATCTATGCACACGACATTTCATTACCTACGAACTGTGACGTCACAATAACCCAATTCGCCGACGACACCGCCATGTGGGCGACTAACTGGAAAAGCCAGACTGCAAACAGACTCCTCTCACAACAACTCCAACAATTCTCCAACTGGGCCAACCAATGGAGAATTACCACTAATCCCAACAAAACACAAACAATAATATTTTGATATCCCAACCTAACAAGACAGCCTCAACAATCTACAGAACATACACTTACAAATAAGAGACGTACAACTTCAACTCCAAGACACAATAATATACCTAAGATATACTTTCCCCAAAATACTTAACTGGGACCCAGAATAAAGAAAGACTCTAGACAATGTGCACAACCGTGCGAACCTATTAAAAGCTCTCAGAGGACACGACAGAGGTTAACACCCCAACCCTTGAAACACACATACATACATAAGACCACTATTAGACTATCGTGGGCCAACAAATACAGAACATACCTAGCCCGCACTACAAACATCCCAACGTTAGAACAATAGAAACCACAAACATACAACCTATCACAAACAAAACTTTGAATACTACAAACAAGATACACCCACCGCAGAGTTCACGGTGAAACAACCGCTACAAATGACATCCTCAAAACCTACACCAACAACAGAGGTCCACACAATCCGAGAAAACTGGAACACCTCCCTGCACTAGTGACACTACTAAACGACATACCAGAAGAATTCGACTGAATCTAGATGACACCTCCTACGTACTCTGATAATCCCTGTCCTTCATGCTCAAAAGGTGTACACCGCTCACGAAAATAGCCCACTTTAAACCAATCAAACACTCAAACACCAAATATACTAATAATAATTACAATAAAATAATAAAAAACTTTTTTCCTTTTTTCCCACATAAATCATACACCAAAATTGAAATCACGAGCAATTCCAAAAACTAAAACACACAAAAAGCAGAAGGACTCAGGGTTGGAGAGGGAGAAGATCCTTAAACTGTCTGCAGAAGAAGAACATAACACAAGCTATAAATAAGTAATCTAGTAAGCTAATACCCGATTTACGTAAAAAACTAAATAACCGTTATTTACGGTTGTCCTTATGTTAGATTTCAGTACGTCTAACGAACACATTGATTTCGATAAGGTTTATCCAATATTTTGGGTTTTCAATTAAACGGTTTAAAGTTTTTTTTTTTTATTTTTATTAGGGTATTTTCAAAATTGATTTGGTACTATTAACTTATTACACAATGTATTATACTGGGACGAAAATTTTTTCACATGTGGGTGTTGGACGAACCGATGTCAAACTTCCGAAACCACGAATTTTGAACGTATCTATCTAAGAATTAGGACAACTTGTTCTTATTTCAACAGTAAATTTTAAACGGATTTTTCAATTATATAGAAAAGAGAAAAATACAAAACGAAATAACCGTTTTCGGAATCTCTGGAAAACAGCATCATTATTAAGCCGACAAATTGGAATAATTTAAAAAATCGGAAAACTATTTATCCAAATACATATACGACCATTAAAACAAAAAAAAATGTTTAATTGGTACTTAATTTGTAATGGATTCTTTTACTAAACAATAAGCAAACGCCTGCGTGCATAGATACAACTTATTATTATTACTATTTGTATTTTTATTTATTTTTATCTCTATTCACAGAAGTGTCTGGTTAGCTACTTTAACTACGGAAGGAATTCACCTTGTTCTAGTTAAATGTTTAAGATTTTCCGGGTGATATGACAGGTTTGCAAGATTGCAGCGCGCTGCAATAGCTTCACCAGTCCTGCCGGTAGATTTAATGTTTGTAAATGCTTTGTCAAGTTTTTTGTTACAACATCAGTTATGGAGACGATAATAGGTAAGTTGCCACGTTTGTTTTATATCTATACAAAAGTTTTGATATTTAATTATTTTTTCTTTTTCAGCTTTTTCACATTGCTGCTGAGGGGACATGCTATGTCAATAACAAAGGCTTTTTTTTCCTTCTTAAGTACCAGTAGGATATCCGGCCTGTTGTAATCCACGGTTCTGTCGGTAAGTATGGGCCTGTCCCAATATACAACTGCGTTGGTATTTTCTAATGTAGGAGAAGGTGAGTATTTATAATATGGGGGGTTACTAGTTTTATGTTTCTACAGATCATCGAGTGAATTATCTTCGCAACTTCGTTGTGTCTGCTTAAGTAGAAGCTTTGTGACATTGCTGAACATCATCCAGTAAGGTGTTCGATAGATTCGCCCGGGGCATTGCACATTCTACAGGTACCTATTGTTCTAGGAATTTTAGCAACAAATTTATTGTAATTTTTTGTTGCTATTACTCGGTCTTAAATGACCATTATAAACCCATCCGTTTCCATCTGCAGTGTATTTCTGGTTAACCACAATAAAGACTGTATCTACTTCCTCTTTATTCAAAGTGGTAGGGTATTTATTGTCCATGTAGAGCTTTTTCTTCCCATTTAACTTCATTGCTGGAGTTGTCCAGTATCTGCAATTCTGGTTGAGGTTAACTCTAGTTTAGCGCGGAGTAGTTTAGGTCGTTGGCGGAAACAAATTTTAAAAGTGGATTTTCGGACTGTATGAGATAGTCGCGCATACGCGTTTCCGTTTTTTTGCAGGCGTCTTTAATGTTAATTATTCCTCGGCCACCTTTACTTCTGGGCAAATAGATTCGTTGTATAGCGCTCTTACGATGGTGCATTCGAAACTTTGTCAAGGTGGTTCTTGTCAACATATCCAGATTGTTCAAATCCGCATCTGAATATTTAAGGGTTCCAAAGGAGTACTGGAGGGCTGGAACAACGTAGGAATTTATGGCTAGCATCATGTTTTTTGCACTTAATTTGGTGTTTAGTAATTTAGTTAATCGCTCTTATACTCGTCGCGGAATTCCGATTTTAATTATGTACCGATACCTAGGTATCGGTACGTTCTTCCTGGTGAGATTTGCTCAAACTCGCACGCTTCGTTCGGTTGTGCTTCTAGCTTGTCTTTTCGGACGTGTATTTATCTGAATTTGTCCTCCCAAGCTCATTCCAATGTCCGCAGTAAAGGTTTTTATGACTTTTAAAAGAGAATTTAAGAGGATGGGTAATTCTGCGTATAGTTTGATATCGTCCCTAAATAGGTGACTAATGCGGTAGCAGTTTTTCTAGGTCTAATCGATATCCTTTCCCTGTTTCTTTTAGAAGGTGCGACAAGGGGTTTAGAGCAAGGCAAAACAAAAGAGGACTCAGGAGTCGCCTTGGAAAATTCCTCTGTTGATCTGGATTTCAGAAGAAAAGTTGTCTATTTTTATATTTGTTGACCATTGAGCCATTAATGACCTTAGCAGCGTAATGATACTTGGATGCACTTTATAGATCTCCATCGTTTTCACAATCCAATTATGGGGAATACTGTCAAATGCCTTTTGGTAATTGATGTAGCCTGTGCTCAGGTTCCTAGATTTTAGTTGAGCTTGTTTACATATGACAGCGTCTATAACCAATTGTTCTTTAGCTCCCAAAACATCCTTCATACAACCTTTCTGTTCGGTTGCTATTATGTTGTTTCGGTGGCAGTGTTTCATGATCATTTGGTGCAGTAATGATGTGGGGAGTTTGTATATCGCTGTTAAACATGTGATAGGACTATCATTTCTGAGATCTGACAAGTTGCCTTTCTTTGGAATCAGGTAATTTGTCCCTTTTGCTAGGCCCGGCGGGAAAGAGGCTTGATGGGTAAGTGTTTGGTTAAAGAGAAGTACTAGTTTTGGGTGAAGTGCCGGGAAATATTTCAACCAAAAATTATGTATATTGTCTGCGCCAAGTGCCTTCCAATTGTGTATTTTTTTTATGGCATGTTTTAGGTCATCCAAACTAAAGAGCGTCTTTTCCATATCAGTGATATTCTCGGCTTTTTGGAGAATATCTGGAATCCAGGGTGAGTGAGAGTTATAGGTTATTATTATTATTATTATTATTATTATTATTATTATTATTATTATTATTATTGTTGTTGTTGTTTCGTATCTTACTGTGCTCGTAGAACGTGTAAGAAAGTATTTGTAAGTAGATTTTTTAAGTATAACTTATGAATGTTACGCTACTTATAGTTTGGACGTACCGTATAATATCATTTACGATATTGTTTAAAAATATAATAAAGAGTTGACGCTTAAAGTACTTGTTCTGAAATACAGACAAACGGCTACTGCCGTTTCTCAATTAATAATGAAAAAGAATAGCTACAATTTAAAGTAATTAAAATAACTTATGTGAACATAAAAGTAACATATTTAATAATATTCTTTCGTGAAAATTAGATTTACTTGTTTTTTCACAATGGAATGGAATTTTTATAGAAAGGTTTGAAGGACGAGATTAAATAAATTTTGCGAAATTGCCTTAATCCCAATTGTAAAAGTAATATTGAGTGTTTACTTACTTTTGAAATATCACGTTGAATGAGTTTTGTAAACGAAACGACGGGTTAGCAATTCATTAATTTAAGTAAATAGCTACTTTGTCAGTATTTTAAAAAGAATAGAAATGCATGCTTTTGCATATTTGATACAATTAATCAATGATATCGATTTTTAAAAGTATATGAAATTAATTGTAATGTACAGCGAATTAAGAAGGAAATTATAAAAAACAAAATTGGTTTTAGTTTATGGTTTAAATTAAAATTACAATTGACTTTCTTGAGATTGAATTATTGATTTTTAAATCTAAATTTTCAATTGCCTAGTTTGAATTTCGTACTTAAAAATATTACAAGGGGCAAGAATACGGTGGTTCACATCAATACGCCAGAACGGTAGTTGGACGCTATTACACTTTTCTGTGATATGATGCGTTTGAATAACCGAAAACAGCAAGTCTAATTGTGACGTGAGTGGGTGACTTTATTTTGAACTATCAAAAACGTGTGCGGTTAATACATTATAATACTAAATAGGCATTTACTGCGATAAAGGCTTTTACGCTTGTTCCCATGTCAGAACAAGAAACACTTTAATTGCAGTAAGTCTAACGTACATTTCAATTTTCATATTGTTTATCGAATATTTTAGGTTTTTAATTAAACAGTTCAGAGTTATTTCCTTTTTACATTTTAATTAGTGTATCTCCAAAATTGATTTGGTGTTATTATTACGCGATTTGGGTAATAGTAAAGGTTTGAATAAACTATACAAGAGCGATACGAAAAGTTATATCTCGCAATAGGATTTATTCACGCAAACATCGGGTAGCGTTATGAATATTTTAAAACTTTTACGTTTTCGGCTACTACTACTTATTCAGTATTTTGGATTGAATTAACGTTAATTGGTATATTTAAACGAACTTGGAAAGATTTACAGTAAGTGTAACTATAGTCAGTTTCGCAACACACACTTATAAAAGCATGACATAATATATAAAGCACAGTAAAAATGGTTGATACATCTCGAGTGTGATTCAATTTATTAAACTGGGACAACAATTTATTCGACAGGGGTTTTACTAAAATATTATTTCTCATTCAAATTTAGTTCTTCCAGATCATAAACCTTTGTAAAACAGTGAAACATGCTTTTACACAATACTCGACGTTTTACTAAACATTCCAGTATCATTACATTTTCACCAGGTTTACATTATGTACACAAACACATTCTCTCGTACAAACTCACGTTCATACCTTATCAAAACACACAACACCACACTAAACATACCCAGTGCGTAAAAATAATCTCACAAACTTCAAATTTTTAAACGTATTTCACTAATAATCATTAAGCAAAAGTGACAATATTCACTTATCTAAAGATTACGGATATCTTTTTGCTGTTAGGTCAAGTGAATTGATTTTCTCACGAAGTATCCAAAAATATTGTAAAATTTTATATTGTGTGTCTAGTTTAATATGTAGCAAATACAAGAAACCGCATTTTGATATCTTAAGTCATTTAGGAGTAATCATAGGGACAAACGGAACGAAAGAAAGCGTCGGTAATAGTGAATTTTTTTTAAACATTCTCTAAAAATAACAAGCGCGTTTTTAAACTACACGCACAAATTATGAACAATTGAATGGATGCGCCTCAATAAAAAAAGTACTGCTAGTGTGAACATCTGTAGAAGATGCTAACTACTTTCGTAATTTTTGAAAATATGAAACGATAAAAGTATTCAAAATAATTAATTAAGTCGGTATTGAACTAGTTCAATTTTAAGCGTACACAATAAAAAAAATTTTATACCAAAAAAAAGGAAAAGGCCACGTATTTCATTCCCTCCCCAGGGAGGAGGGCGGGCTGCTCGAGCTTTCCGAGCTCCTTCAGCCACAATCATGGATTCCCAGCATACATACATACATTACGTATATATGCATGGTGGGATTAAGGATGTGTGTGTTCAGGATAGGATCGGAAGGAACGAAATTAGGGTTCTGAGGGTGAAAATACTACCCCAGCATTCGTCTAAGTAGCCGCACATGGTGTGCACGTACGCGGTGACCATGCCGCTACATGTGTACCAGGAAAAAACCTCAAACAAGGTAGACGGTAACGGGAATGGAACCCATTACCTCCCGAATGCTAATCAGGTCGTGTCACCACTACGCTACTAGCTCGGAGATTATACCATATTGTAAGGTTATTTTGACGCACCGTGTATGTGTAGTATTTTAAAAACGTATGTAACGGGTTTTGAATGTAGCTGAAGTGAGTTTGCATGAAAAGAATTTTTTTGTGTGTATGCGTAATGTAACTTGTGTAAATGATACGCCACTGGATTTTTAATGAAGCCTTGGTTATCGTATGAACGAATATTTGAATGTTATAGAAAGATTTTCGTGCTGAAAGCGTTAAATTTGGTTGAGAAATAATGTTTTGAGTAAATTTTTATTGATACGGCACTGGTAAAACTACTGGTCTTTTTACTACTGTGTATAAAGGAATTTAAACCAAAAGAAATGGTTGTAGACCTATGAGTGAGTAAGTTAGCTATTAATGTACACTAAGGAATATGGATGCATATTTCTGTTTGCAGAAATTTTTGTAATATGGTGCAATAATGGTAAATTAATGCATGTTCAAGAATGAAGGTGATAGAATGTGAGGGAGTTCGTTAGATTTTGCGGAAATAAAATTCGCCCACATGTGAGATTTGCATGGAAAGTTGAGATATAATCTGGTTTATCTACAGAGTGAATGTAATTGCAATTGATGGTTTCTTCGGAGAGTTTTCAGTGATTTACAAAGTAATGCAAGATGGCTACGTTTATTTCGCATTGTTAGCATCCTCTTCCACGTTGGAACCTTCGACGCGGCAAAGAAACGCACGAAATACTCAGTCGTGATAGGTGAATTTTGATCTTAGCACGAATTTATTGTGACGTATTGGAAATGTAGCGGGCAGAAGGTATATAAGCCAGTGCCTAAATTGGAGGGGGAGGAGTTGAAAAGTTGTAAGTTAGCTAGATGGTAGAGGTTTTGAGTACGGGTTGCGCGCGTGATAAGCATCAGAATGGATAATTGTTGGAGTTTCTTTGTGAAAATTATAGTTTAGCAGGGCATGTATAGCCACTTCGATAACCCTTAAGTGGATAAATCGTACAGACATTCACAAATAACTAGTGTAATACGTTGTGAGTTGAAGGAATACATTAGTGATTTTTTTCAAGAAATAAAAAGTACTTGGCAGATTAGAAGTTAATACAGCAAATATTATGTTATTAGTGTTCTATTGTGAGACGCGTGACCTGATATTATTACAAAGAGAACTGAAGGTAACCATTTATGCTACCGAAATAAAAGTTTGTGAAATTTAGTTAAAATCATTAGCAATACCAAATTGATTGTATGAAATCAAATAAGAACTTTAATGTATGTATGTATGTATGTATGTATGTATGTATGTATGTATGTATGTATGATATATATATATATATATATATGAAAGTAACCATTACTTTATTGTGGTAAACGTCTTGAAGGGCAAACATCACAGTAGAAGGTGATGTGTTGTTAGGCTAAAGAGCCGCTATACCAGGAAGCGAGTGAACAAACCATAGACATTGCGTTAGTGAGTACTATAGCCGATTGCGTAAGGCGAATAACGGCTACCTCTCGTGTTTTGTGCATAGTGCATCTAAGAATTTTAAAAGGATTACCGAAAGCAGACCATATGGACTACAACTACCCCACCGAAAAAGGGTTCATTAATGTAATACGTAAGAATTAGATTTAAACATTGAATTGTTTTCCACAATCAAACAGGATTAATTTACCATCTCGCCTAAGACGATTTATTTTAGCAAAATTTAAGATTGTGTTGGCGCCAAGAGACATCTTTCCCGGACTGAGGTGTATAAGTTGTGAATTTATGGTAAGTGTAAGGTGTTTGAGCTTGTTATTCAATCATTTTACTCCTTATCTCGACCCCGCCCATTTCCACTGTAGCTGGCTTGGCAACCCGCTTACTAATGTAAGCATACGCGACGCCGAACTCCACCATCTTGCGTTTAAAAATTCGTTAGGCATATTTATTTTTCGATTTGTTATGAGGTAAAGTTGACCGTGTGCTTCACATAATTACTTTTATTGACAAATACACTGATAATAGTTATATATTTAATTGTACCTACATAGCAAGTCCACCGTAGTGTTCTCGTTTTATATAAACATACTTCATTTTATTGAAAGAAAGTGTGTATTTATACATCCTCACATTTCCATCATTCATTCGTCCAGAGCCTCATAAATGAACCGTGTTTGTTGGGGGAAATTATTGTACCCTGTCTCATCATCAAACCGCCACCCGTCCGAATTAATTATAATTTTAGGATCATTCGCTACATTGACCGTCACTACCCAGCACTTCGTTTGTAAACCGTGTTGATTCAAAAGTGTTCTCAAAGGCCTCCTGGACATTATCACAAAGCATATCTTTAACTGGCGTCCAAGAATAACCAAGAATAACGGAAATCCACCGTATATATTTTTTGCTTTTCAGTAATAAACGAAATTTTTCACAAGCGCGTTCTTAATTTTTGTAGCGTTAGAGGTTAATTGCACGTTTTACCTGCCATCGACAACTTACCTTATAACAACACCAGCTATATTTTAAATTCAGGAATTTGTTATGTATAATACAATCAATTGTATGAGTAATTCACAACACAAATCTGAAAAAAATAATTTTAGGTAATTTTTTACACAAATTTCTTTTTAACAAAAAAAATTGAGTCTGCCAATTTGAAAACTTTTTCACTTTCAAGTCGAGTCGATTCAATTAAAAACAAGTAAACGAAAAGTAAAACGAAATATTTTCACAGATTTATTAGATTTAAATTATAACTTTGATACGTTGTAGTTTTGTTAAATATAAATGTTTATTGAGTTAAAAAAGTTTACCTCCTTCCAGATACGAGTGTTTATTTTACAGCTAATCACCAACCAAACCAAAACAAATTTATTTACAAAAAATACAAGCAGTAGGTACAGAGGCAGGTTAAACCTTTATATGACACGACACGATTTGAAGGCTACCTTCGAATAAAGTTTTAAGTTTTAATTAAAGAAGTGAAATTTATTTTTAAATTTCCTATTAACCACAAACATATATTGCATTTAACGACTATGTATTACCGGTACGATTATAATTTACCTTTACTATTTCATTATTGATTTATTTCATTTATTATTACAATACTTATTTAGGCTTTATCATAAACTGATGCGTTGATTCTATCGTATGAACATTAATTGGATATCACCATTTTATTAAATTGTATCTAAAACTTTAAGAATATTTATGAAAAAATAAATATAAAAAATTTACGTTATTAAAAATAACACGATATGACTCACAATTGTTGGTATTGCTCTCAGTACAATATTTCAGTTAAATATTCTTCATTACAATCTGCAATTCAATAATAATTTTACAAATGCACAACTGAACTGTCACATGGTCGTGATTTTATCACATATTTGCCGTTAATTCCGAAATTATAAATTATTGTGCAGTACCGTACATCTGAAATGTAGTATAAGTTCATGCAGTTGAATTTTACAACGCATGAATTTTTGGAAGCTTTCAATTGTAACGTTTTCGTATTGTCTTTTACGTATTTGAAAAATATTCGAAATTTTTACAAACGGGGATGCATTTAGAATCCTTTGTTTAAAAACGAAATATAACTTCTGGTTTGTTTATCACATTTAGATGGAAGTTCAAAATTAAAATGTGATTTACGTATTGGTATCGATGGTTGGTGAAATCCTTTTTACTAATTTGGTTGAGAATTAAGTAGCTTCTTTGTAAATAAGAGTTGTTCGTAATTTTGTTGATATCGTTAAATATAGTCATTTACGTTAAATTGCGTTAGTAGAAAATTACAGAGCACATTAAAAATTATTAATTTGTATTCGAATAAGGTGTAGAACAGCATATAGCAGTTTTTATAATGTTGTAGGCGATAAATTGGAGGAGGATTTCGATAAAATTTTTTGGTCTTAAACAAAGAGTTTAGCTTTTATGTATCTACGAGGCGTTAAGACTAGCGTCGCTATGAAAACTTCAATTTACAGGATATCGGTTACATTGATAACACTCGCTGGTTACGAAGTGCTTTTTGGGTGATGCAATTTTCCGAGGGCTCTCGAGTGTAATTCGTTTTCGCGCGTATTAGAAAGTGTAAGTAATCTTTTTTATTATTGACCAATTAAGAAATAGGGACATAAGTGTTCGATGGGATGGCGAATGGATTTTTCGCGAAGGGACTCCTCATGTAGACGCAGAGGTGTTCACACGTTCACGTTACAGCGGCCGATCAATTTTCGCGAAACGGCATTACCCCAAATCCGTGTTGAAAGAACTTCCGTCAGTAGGGGCAGTATCCCCGATCAACTCTTGATTGGATTTTATTGTGCGTTCAACCAACACGAGATTGATTTATCGTTAAGTGCATTTTGTCCAAAGGGACTTTGTCGTAGATCCTAGAAAAGGTGCTAAGCATATATTTCCTAGTGATTTCCCTGTTCTTTGCAGAAGCTATCGCTTTTATGCGGAAAAAACAAAACGTCCTTTCCTAGTTCCGCAGACATTAAGTTCACAGTTCGCCGGTAACGACCAGCTCGCCGTAAATAAATAATCTTTTCAGAACTTGTATATAGTAAGCAACGTGTAACTACTTAAGCTTTGTGTTTGAACTATAATAAGTGCCGTTCATTGCTAGTAAAGTACCGAGAAAAGATAATAACTAGTGTAACGTACAGCCAATTATAATATTAATCAAAACGCAACTTGAAAATTGAGGTATTTACGAGTCATACTTGGAGAGTCGAGCGTAGTTACAAGGAGCACATTGCTGAGGCCGCCGTAGAGTCCATCCTCTGGGTTCCCACCAGATGCCTGTATAACAAAAGGGACTGTTCAAGTTTAAGGTAATCACTTCTGTTCACACTCTTGCTGTGGTTGACAAATTTTAAGTGTTGCGTGTATTTTTGTTGTATGATCTAACGATTGAATACGCTGTTTTTTGGAGATTAATTTCTTAGTATTTTATAGTTTAAATTTTAATACAAGCGTATTCATCCGTGTTGTAATCCAAATTTATAGGACTTTTCTTATTTCGTTACTTTTGTATCAAAATTTAATGTGAAGATTGCGTTACGAGGGAAACGCAACTTTTTGTTATAACCAGTTATGTGGTCATATGAGTAACATTTACCGTAATTTTAGTAAAGGTCAACGTTGAAACTAGCTAGTATCACCACCTATTAAGTAAACTAAATGATTTAATTTGAATAGAGAGAATTTAATGTAATGATTATGTTATTATCTCACAGGTGGAGATTTCATAATACATATCTACAGGTTAATGTACTTGTGTTTTTTTTAAATGTGAACCCCATTCGTTATGTAGCACAGTATTTACGGGCAATTTAAGTGTTTGTTATTCTTTGATTGAGATCATTGAATTAACGTCAATATTTTTGTGTTTATTTGAAGTAAAATAATTACGTTCGAAAGCTTGACAAGTGATTATTTAATTATAACGTAACATTTAAAGGTTGATGCGTCAATACATTAGTTTTCATGAATTTGAGCATATTTTAAAGCGGATTGATTGATATAATTTCAGTTGGTTGTAAATTGAAGTAAAGTGATTTCTTTTCTTAGAAGTATAATTTCATTAGAAATCAGATTTATTAAGTAAAGTAGCGTAAAAACAGAATTATCCTTATTTTTAGTCAGATCAGTGACGCAGCAGCAGCACGCAATTATTTTAGATAAGCGTGCGAAATTATTTGTAGCTTTTCAGGTATAGCGAAGACCTGCTGGTCCCAGGACCACCTGCAATTACGTCCAAGTAAGCGAGATATTTGAGTATCTAAGCGAGCAGTGAACTGGCGTATGTACGCATTTCAACCCCGATTTTGTCGTTTATTAGATTTTAGGATTATATGGATATTTGATCGTGTCGATTTAGTTTTGTTGTGACGTATTTTTTATTGGAGATTGAATAATTAAATACCGTTATGATCTGTTATTTTTGGCTATTTGAGCCAATGATTTTAGCGCTAAGTTTATCGCAATATTTAATGAGTTTTGGTTTTATTACCGCATTTTGCGGCTTAATAAACATTATACCCTTCGTAGCAAGAAAAACAAAAAGAAACAACTAATAAAAAAGTTTAACGTAGTCTTACCCAAGTTCTTTGTCTGGAGAACTTTACAATTGGTCGCTACCTATTCTCCAGGCCCTACATTAGAATTATATCGATACTCACTTTAATCATAAATTATTAGTTTAGTACACTCTTATTAAACAAAAAAAAGCATTTCCCACAAAATTAGTGACAGTATTTTTAAGAGCATTCAACACTTCGTGAAACTTTGTTTCTCATTACATCAAATGTTACTAGAATACCAACATCAAGGTATCCATTTAATTCGTAATTCATAATCATATCTCCAAACGCAATTTCTCACACAATTTTTACATTTCAGTACACGTCATGATAAGGTGACAGACAAAGACAACCGCTGGGGGGACGATGATACTTTCAACCACACCGGTTACCTACATAGATCGGCATAATGTCAAACGGGATACTTCATGAATTCTGCTTAATCGATAAAGTTCTAAAACGATCAAATAAGGTATCGCAACCTGGCCCCTTACGTTACGCCCTCAAAATCGAAACAATGCACAGAAAACCGACTGACCACTTCTCTAAAAGTTTGTTAAATCACGTCAATTGAAAGACCAATAAAAAATAAATCAAAATAATAACTATAGCACCAAAAAATGAACGTCAAAAATATAAGTATGAGAACGAGAACGAATAAAAAAACCTTTAAAGTGTTAACCATGAATAAAATAATAAAAAATAAGTCACACAATAAAACTGCACCTTCTTCTCTCAAAATCCCAAAATCTTAAAGCACGTCGCATTTTAGATAACTCTTTTTGGCAAATGCATGTTGAACCGTGGAATAATGCAAATTTTAGATGAAATATATATTATTGTAGTACAGGATATTTAACTGAAATGTAGTACTTAGAGCGATAAAAACAAATCTGAGTCATTGTGATACTTTTAATAACGTCAAATTATTACATATTTTTGTAGTGAATATTCTTAGGGTTGAGAAGTAACGAGTTTGTTTAAGATAAACTTACGTAAAGTGGTGATACTCAATTAACGGTAAATTTTTGTAGTGAATTAACAAAACATTAGAATTGATTACGAAAGCTTAAAGTTTTCAAGTAAAGTAGCCCAAAAACCAATCAAAACTTCGTCTGAACACTATTGTTACACGCTGAATTGTAAAATCAGAGTTAAGTGTAAACGGTTTAAGATAAATCCCAAATAAGTATTGCAATAATAAATGAAATAGATAGATAATAAAGTAGTAATTAGTATAAAAGTAAATTATAATCGTATCGTAATCTCCCTAATGCCTCTTGTATAGATACCCTCGTCCATCTTGAAAACGTCACCAAATTATCCTGCTAAATCAAAACCAACCACTCTTAAGGGGTTTAAATGTCACATGACTGCCATGCGGACCCAATGCAAGCGATACTTCTAAATCTACACCATCTTGAAATTTTTAAACAAACGTAACATCTTTCTGTAATGCCAAAATTCAAATTTACTCAATACAACATGCAAAACCATAATGAAGTTTTTATGAAAGTCTCACGTATACACGAAATCTCTTTCCGCAAAATTCAATAAATTTCAAGACTATTTGCCCTTGAATAATACGTCTTGATGTTACGTTACAGTCACTTATAACCTCTATATTAGATACTGAAATTATATTTTATCCTAACTTCCAAAACATTATATGATTATGTGCTACTTTTAAATATAAATTCCTTTGTATACAGTAGGACACGGTTTCTGCAGTACTGTTCGTGCGAGTCTAAATCTTCATAAAAAACTCGAAAATAAAATTGTCTAACCACTCAAATGTCCACCCTAAATCCATCTTCTGCTATTTCCAACCAAACTTACAAATTATACTTAAGAACAGTAAGGAAAAAAATTCTTCCGTACAAATACACATTCATTTTGATTGTGAAGTTTTATGTAACAAACTCAGACAATGTAACGCTAAATATTGCAAATGCGTCAAAATGTTCTCACAGCACACACACCCACGTACTGTGAGATTATTTTGACGCATTGGGTATTTGCAGTCTTATGCTGTGTGTAGGATGTATTTTTGATAATATATGAACATGAGTTTGCACAAGAAATTTTTTTGTGTGTACATAATGTAAGTTGGTGTAAATGCTACGGCATTGGAATTTTTAGTAAAGCGTTGAGCATTACGTAAAAGCACATTTAAATGTGGTATAAATATTTATGAGATAAAAGTATTAAATTTAAATCATAAATAATGCTCTAGTAACACCCTTAATGAGACGATAATGAATGCTACTGAATTGGCAACTGTATTTTGAGGAATGTGAGTTTAAAATTACTGTAAATGGGTAGCGTGTGAATGTATGTGTTGATATTGTATTAAAATGTAGAGGTAGAACATGTATGTATATTTTTAGGTGTAAAATGATTTAGTATTTCACAATGGAAAATTTTGTGTGCTCAAGGACAAATCATGTTGAAATTTTGCGAAAACAAATGTCGCGCATATGTTTTCGAAGAATTATTAAAATTTTTGTAAAATTTCAAGATGGCAGAGATTTTAAAGTATCGATTAGGTTGGTTCCTATGCACCCCTTTTTTCTAACTTGTGTGTCGGCAAAGACATGTGACATTGGAACTCCTCTGGGAAAGGCTGTTTTGGTTTTAACGGAATAAATATAATGACGCTTTGCAAAACGGATGCCTGGATGTATACAAGGAAATATATACTGTGAGATCAACACAGAAAGGAGGGGGTTAATAACAATTAATAATTACGGGTAACACTACAATAAATGTTGGAAATGTGTGCACCACCATTATCGAGACACGTATCCACTCTTTTCTTCATGTTGTCGAAGACTGTGTGAAACTGTTGTGTAATGTTCTGAACAATAGCTTCTATAGTTACTCGCAATTTGTCAATCATGTGCAAACGAACAATAAGTTACATTTTTCAGGTGACAAAATAAAAAGTAGTTCAAAAAAGTTAAGTCTGGTGATCTTAATGGCCAATGGTTTTTTCCGATCATTTCGTCATCAAAGTACTGTTAAGCAAACTTTATTGTTTCTGTAGCTGTATGTTCAGTTGCGTTGTCATGTTGAAAGAATCCCGACAATTCGCCTCCTCGACATCACATTCCTACTGTTAGAGGATGTAGTGGCGCTTCCTGATTCGATACTTCTATAAATTAATTAAAATTAGCTCTTGTCCAGTACGTTGTCATCTCGTAGATTTGCGTTGAACCAATTGCAATAATTTACACGCTTTTGAAAGTCGCGACGATGACGTTCTTGGCTTATTATTTTGTACAGGTAGAAATGTATTTTCTTTTGAAAATTTTGTGGCATGTTCCATAAGACAATCCAATTGGTTGGCACAGTTGTCACAGTAGCTTTTGTTCAAGACTGGTACCAGCATCTTCTACAACCTCCTTATTAGCTATCGTTGCACAACCAGGTGATTTCCCAACGGCAACGCTCAATAACACAATGAATATTGCGGTGTAAATACTCATAATCCACATTATGGTTAGGACATGTTTCTCGAAACACCTCCATACAAAAACGGATTAAATAAACCCAAACGCCATTTTCGTCTTTAGATCCATTCCGAACATGAAGCATTTTATTCTCTTCAAGAGTAAAAGGCATGTCGCCGAATATTACAAACTAAAACATTAAAGCATGAATTTGTAATTTAAACTTTATCTACATACCTAGTAAGTATTCGATAAAAATGTACAGTTACGAAAAAGCTTGTTTTGTATAAGGTGAAAATGAAGAGTAAATATTGTGCAGTTTAAATAAGCACAAAAAGTCAGGACAGGATTAAGTTGGAAACAAGAAATTGAAACATATTGGAAGAACATCTGGTAACAAGATACCAGGCATAACTCAGCAGCCCCATGGATCCAGCAAGAATATGAAAGAACTGCCAACATCAGCAGAATAAAATGGAAAAATTACATTACAGAAACAGAACTGAGAGCAGCATAACCAACTTTTGGCTAAAAAAGACTACATGCCTCTCACAATAACAAGGCAGCAGCGTACAACGAAATGATTAATGGTGAATAGAGAATCTCGGGTTGACTGGCAAAGGGAAGAACGTACCTAATTCCCAAAGACAAAAAACGGAGTTGCCAAGAACTACCGACCAATAACCTGTTTGAACAACATATACAAGGTACTCACCAAAATCATATCCGAGAGGTGGCACCATCATCTAACAAGAAATAGGTTGTTTCCATCACAACAGAAAGGCTGCCTCAAAAACACGTACGGATGCAAAGACCACTTGCTCACAAGCAAGACTGCAAAGAAAGGAAGAAAAACAGGTTAATAGCGTCGATTAACGTAAGAAAGGCCCTCAATAAAGTCCCGCACAGCTGGATTATCGAAGCACTGAACAACTATAGAACATCATCCACCCTCCTCTCATTCATTACCAAAACTATGAAGAACTGGAACACCGACTTGCACCTGACCCCACCACCACCAACAGCAGCGACACCATTATTGAAAACATACAAATAAACAGCGGAGAGATTCGCTACCGCCAGCAGTGTGCGTAGCGGGATACCAATGTAAACATGAACTAGAGAATTTTATAACGATAAATATCACGAACTGTAATTTTAAATTATATTGAAATTTGGTAGAAACATTCACTATAACAGTTCGAACATTAACTTGACATAAGATGAAACACACTTGGTAGTCAATAACAACTTACTTTTAAAATAAAAACACAGTGGTTTCATGTTGTACGATGTTGTAATTTATTATCAGGTAACGTTTCGGGAAGCTGACATATACCAAAACATATGTGTGGTTCCCTTCATCAGACATAGACAATTTATATTATTACAAACCAACATTGTTGTTAATTTACACATGGTCCTACATCATAATCTAAAATATTGAACTAAACGTAGTGGTTATATTTAACAAATTATAAAAAAGCACACTTACCAGCATACAAAAGGTTATTAATACATATAATATCTGAATGTTTACACATCCTTAACATAACAAAAAATTGGTAGATGTGGTACACAATTGCAACGCAAACATCTCCAAAAACCCCTGAAAACAATTTTTTTATATAAAATGCCAAAAGTTTTTCACTTTGTTACATAATATTATTTATATTAGTAATTACCGTTATAAAAAACGGGGATTAAAACCCGCATCCTACAATATTTTCCAAACAATCCTTAATAATTAATCAACTAAAATTGCGTAATTAACAATTCTCAAGAAACACGTGGAAACAATATCAATGTCAAATGTAAAAGTGAAAATTTCTTGACAAAATACTACCAACTTAACCTAATACAGAACAGGTAACTCCCAATTGTAACAACCCCAAACTTATATATCTTTATTAACAATTTTTAATTAAGTTAAAGTTTAATGATCATAACACTTATAAAAGATTAGAAACTGATCCAACCAGTAAAATTGAAAAAGAAATCAACAATATCATTCTCACTTGGAAAAATAGTAATCAGATAGATTTAAATACATACAAACTTTTGAAATGTAGTAATTCAGTGTCACCTAAAATTTATGGTTTACCAAAAATACATAAACCAAGTATACCACTTAGACCTATTGTTAGCAACATACAAGCACCTACCTATAAACTTTCTAAAACCTGGCTAAAATTTTAAATAATATTGTTGGTAAATCTATCTTTCACACCAAAGATTCATGGTCGTTCCATAAGTTTATAAAAAACTATAAGGTACCTAAAAATTTTCAATTAGTTAGCTTTGACGTACAATCACTTTTCACTAATATTCCAATTGACCTTGCTATAACTTGTATTAAAAATAAATGGCAGGAAATTGCCAATTTTACCTCCATTACGGAAACCAACTTTATTAAAGCCGCTGAACTTATCCTAAAATCTACCTATTTTCAATTTAAAGATAATTTTTTTAAACAAACTTTTGGAACTGCTATGGGTAGCCCCCTCTCTTCGGTAATAGCCAATTTAGTATTGGAACATATTGAAGATCAAATAATTAACGAGGATTATTGGAATTGTAAAATAAATTTTTATAAACGTTATGTGGATGATTGTATTTTGCTAATGAATCCTAAATATATATTAATAAACCAGTTGAACGTTTCAATAACTTTCACCCTAGAATACAATTTACCGTCGAAAACCAAAGTAAACGTAAAATCAATTTCCTAGATATGACGTTGATTAATGATGGGTATATGATCATTACCAATTGGTTCACTAAAGAGGTTTGGTCTGAAAGATACCTTAATTTTAATGGTGTTAATCACATTAAGTTTAAAATTAGTGTAATTCATTCATTAGTGGATAGAGCAATAAAACTATCACACCCAAAATTTCGACCTGACAACTTAGAAAAGTAAAAAAGGCTCTAATTAAAAATAATTATCCAATACCGTTCATCAATAAACATATTAAAATACGATTACACTGGATATATAATAGACATAAATATAATAAAAACATTGATAAGCTACATAATACCAAAAAATTTTTTTCCTTACCTTACATCCCAAATGTTACATGTAAAATCAAACAATTCATTCTGAATAAAACTCAACAAGCACAAATTGCATTTAAAAATTTTAATACCATTAATAACTTTCATACCAAACTTAAAACTAAAGTGCCAATTGATGACAGATCTAACTTAGTATATAAAATTGATTGTAAAAATTGCTCCAAATTATATGTTGGACAAACGTCACAATATGTTAAAAAACGTATTAAACAACACATGTATTCTATTAAAAACAAATTGGATAATACTGCTTTATGTAACCACCATGTACAATTAGGTCATAATTTTGATTTCGATGGTAAACAAATTTTAGCATATGAAAATAACCTCCAAAAAAGGTTATTTGAAGAAATGTTTTATACCCAAAAGTTCAATACTGTTAATTTCAAAACAGACATCAATAATTTAAGTAATATTTATTTTAACTTAATTAAAAATTGTTAATAAAGATATATAAGTTTGGGGTTGTTACAAATGGGAGTTACCTGTTCTGTATTAGGTTAAGTTGGTAGTATTTTGTCAAGAAATTTTCACTTTTACATTTGACATTGATATTGTTTCCACGTGTTTCTTGAGAATTGTTAATTACGCAATTTTAGTTGATTAATTATTAAGGATTGTTTGGAAAATATTGTAGGATGCGGGTTTTAATCCCCGTTTTTTATAACGGTAATTACTAATATAAATAATATTATGTAACAAAGTGAAAAACTTTTGGCATTTTATATAAAAAAATTGTTTTCGGGGGTTTTTGGAGATGTTTGCGTTGCAATTGTGTACCACATCTACCAATTTTTTGTTATGTTAAGGATGTGTAAACATTCAGATATTATATGTATTAATAACCTTTTGTATGCTGGTAAGTGTGCTTTTTTATAATTTGTTAAATATAACCACTACGTTTAGTTCAATATTTTAGATTATGATGTAGGACCATGTGTAAATTAACAACAATGTTGGTTTGTAATAATATAAATTGTCTATGTCTGATGAAGGGAACCACACATATGTTTTGGTATATGTCAGCTTCCCGAAACGTTACCTGATAATAAATTACAACATCGTACAACATGAAACCACTGTTATTTTAAAAGTAAGTTGTTATTGACTACCAAGTGTGTTTCATCTTATGTCAAGTTAATGTTCGAACTGTTATAGTGAATGTTTCTACCAAATTTCAATATGAACTAGAGAAAGTGAACCATCTATTGTACGTGGACCACCTGAAACTGGTAGCGAAGTTTGACGAAGAACTTGCCCAACAGCTTGAAAAAGCCAAAGAATTCGGCAACGACACAAAAATAGAATTTGGGCTAGATAAATATGCGAAAGACTCATCACTCAAGGGAAAACTACATACAAAGTAGCACAGAACTAGACAGTACAACTACAATCAAAGCCCTAGATCAAGCAGACCTGTACAAGTACCTCGGGATTGATGATAATGATGGAATCCAGCACAAAAATATGAAGGGAAAACTGAAAAAAGCATAAAATACTTATCTTTTTTGGTGTATTTTAAATTATACAATCTAAACGTTTCGATAACACTTATAGTTATCTTCGTCAGTAGTAATATCTATTAAAATTGTTGTAAACAATTTTGTCAAAGTTGAAAAATTAAAACATCAGCCTGCTATTAATATTGCAGTTTGAGAAACTATACAAAAAAGAAAACTTCCGAAGAATAAGAGAGGTCCTGCAGACAGATAAAAACAAGATAACTGCGATGACATCCTTGGCAATGCCTGAATTCAGAACAGTGTAGACCCAAGCTGAAATCAGAAAATTGGATTCCCAAACAATAAAAATGCTGACCATACACGGTGCACTCCATCGACGAGCCGACATCGACCGACTTTTCATGCCTAGAAAAGAAAGCTACCGAGAACTAATAAGCATTGAAACTACCTATAACATCGCCAAAGAAGGACTCGGCAGCTACCTAACACTGAAAATACAAGACAAATATCTGGGAATGGTGTACAGACAAAACCACAGCCACAACATCCAGGTCCAAGACCAAACCATGGAGGACGAGGATGAAGAAGACCACAATCCAAGGAAACCAGAAACAAAAGACGTGAAAGAATTAAAACAACCGAAACAGTAAATACAAGAAGAACGAAAAGCGAAATGGAATACCAAACCACTTCATGGCCAGATAGCAAACGAGACTGAAAAGGAAACCTTAAACAGATTCCAAGCATGGGCGTGGCTGTCTTAGGCCAAGCTTAAGGCAGATACGGAAGCGCTAATAAAAACCTGTCAAGACCAATGTATTGCAACCAACTACATACAAGCTAAGATCATGACCAAAAATGCAGACTTTGCAGAACATTCAATGAAACCATCCACCACATCATTTCAGGTTGCTCTATCCTTGCCAAAAAAGAATACCTGGAGAGACACAACACTGTAACAAAACACCTTCGCTGGAAGATCTGCAAACAATACATCGTCGATGTAGATAAAAACTGGTACCAGCACAACACGGACTCTTATTTGACACACCTGAAGTTATGATCCTATGGGACAGTTAGATCCAAACAGACTATCCGACTATAATCTAACACAAGCCTAAAAAACATCTAAAGTACACGGACCTGCAAATAAGGTACAGAGAAAGTGGAACCGAAAACCAAAGTCATCCCCATAGTCATCAGGACAACCGGACTCATCTCCAATATAACTGCAGAACTAATAAAAGAGGTCCCAGGAAAACACAATCTTCTACAAAAGCAACAAGCAGTGGAGTTGGGTACAGCCCATATAATACGGAAAATCTCAACCATAAACCAAAAAGTGTCATCCTAGGCGCACGGTGTGCATCCGGTGCTACTCAGAAACTAATCCTTAGCACACGCGCTAAGTGGGAAGCTAGGAATAATAATAATAATTATTATTTTATTGTCTCAACGGATAAACCATACAAGGGATAAAATGATTTTTATTATTATTAATACATCTAAATAACAAAAATTATTTATGCAAAGAAAATCCTATAGTCTGCAATCAATTGAGGTTATCTAAGATAGATTTTAAAGTTGTATTGAAAATATCAACAAGGTTTGATATAGTAATAGTTATAACACATAATAAATAGGTGAACATTGCGTAACATTTGTTATGCATATTGGTATATGGAATGTAAGTTTATGTCTGGATGTAGAGCGTGGTACAGTAAATAGTAAACAACTGTGAAAAAAGTTACAATTAGTTTTATTATGTAACGAGTTGTATAGAAATGAAACAAAGATACGTTTTCTTCTGAGCAATTAAACCGAATCATACAAGAATATTTGTTTGTGGATAGCCTCTGTCTGGATAATATACATCGCTGCGAAAGCATAAATAGTTAAGAAAACGTTTCTGGACAAATTCGATATCATTTGCATACTTTATATAGGAGAGATTCCAGATTATTTCTCCATATTCTAATTTGGATCTAACCAACGCAAAGTACAATGATTTAATTGTGGAGAAGTTATAAAAATCTGAGCAGATGCGTAATATAATACCCAGCACTTTAAAAGCAGTATTAACTATTTGGTTTATGCGAAATGTCGAACGTTATCCCTAAATATTTGACCATAGTATACCTATTCAATGCATTAGTTGCAATTGAGTAATCAAACTGAATGGTTTCAATTTGCGTGAAAATGACAACTTCGCATTTAGAAATATTTAAGTCTAATTTATTTTTGTAGCATCAGATGTAAATATTGTTTGTCATTTTGAAGAAATTCACAATCCCCTAACCTGATTTGATACAAAGGAGGAGTGTGTGCCTATATCAGGAACAACGTCGCTTGCTAGAAGATTTCTTCTAGAGAATAAAAAATCCGACATCAGGTTTAAAAAAATCCTAAACTTGTCAAATTTTTGTTGCATTTATAGGTCTCCTACTGATAGTAACTTTCAAAACTTCATCGATTACCTTAGTTTGAAAGTCTCACTTTCAGTTTCAGTTTCCATCTTGCGATATCACAGTTTTGGGATTTCTTTGCAACCTATCCATGGCGTGAATATTGTTTTAAGTAATTTTCATCTTCGGACATTGCCCTTTCAGTATCTGAAGTCACCCTCATGGGCATGGAGTTATACATTCTCAAAAAACAAAAGCGTATAGGTCATTCTCGTTCCCAACCATGGAGCAACAAGGCTTGTATATTTGAAACATACATTTTATACTAAATGGAAATCTAATAAAACGGTCGAGAATCGTGCAGAATACCTTGGTGTCCGAATTATTTCTCCCATCCGGTATCTCAGCTATTGTCGTGAAGAAAGGCTCCTCTAAATAGTATCAGACCTATCTAAGTTCTATGTGATCTCTAAGTCTTCTGGAGAATTTCCCTCATCATGGAAGTTAGCAAATTTGTAGACTACTTCCGAGAAAAGCGATAAGACCGATCCCTCCAACTACCGACCTAAAATCATGGAAAAAGCGATGAATCAACGGCTGCTCTCTTTCCTTAAAACTAACAAATTCCTTAGTGAACACCAATATGGTTTTAAGCAGAATCGTTCAACAGGTGATCTTCTTTCATATGTGACCCAAGTTTGGAAAAATACATTAGAACAATCCGGTGAAACAGTTGTAGTCGCTTTAGATATCTCAAAAGCATTTGATCAAGTTTAGCATGTGTTTACTTGCCAAACTCACCTCGTTTAGGTTAAATGATACGCTTATCAAATGAGTTCCTAGTTTCCTTGACAAAAGACGAATACGTGTCGTAGCTGATGGATTCTTATCTTCTACACCTTCTATCTCAAAGCAAGATATTAAAGTTGAAATGGTAATTTCAAGCAACGAACACATTCAACGTGTCCTTGAATAGAGAAAAAATACTCTAGTTAAATGTAATGCCTGTGTCCGCCGAAAAAGATCGATCTTTTTCTGTTGTAAGTACGAATGGCTCAGATCTTATGTTTTCAGACTCAATTACTATGTTGGGAATTATTGTATCTTCAAATCTATTATGGGTGGACCATCTTCTGTCAGCTATAAAAGCAGCTGCTTGTAAAATAGGTGTTTTGTACAGATCTAGGAAGTACTCTACCTCTTAACAACGCTTTCTGCTGGCCAAAATTCAACCTTATCTAGAATATAATTTTCACATCTGGGATGGTGCTCCCCAATACGGTCTCGATATCGTTGATCGTATTCCTTGATACCATCTCGGACCACCTTTGCTAGGATTACTCGGTTCGCTAGTTCACATCATCAATATTCAGTACATATCTCAACTTGTCATACCAAACGGACGCAAGCCACATTATTCTACATGGCTTCTAAAGATCGCTCTAGTTCCTGTGTTCCTCTCATTTATGATATGAAAGAATGTAAGGTAGCCGTTCATGCGCATCTCTTGGCAATTCAATATTCCCCTATCCATCCTACTAAGAGCGGGTCCCTGAATGCTTTAGCACGGTAGTCCAAACTTATAAGTGGAAGTTTCAGATTTGAATCACACCGATTCATACTTGCGAATGTTTAAACACAGTTTAATGATAAACATTGCAAATAGTATTTGAGAAGATATATGATACATACAATACGTTACGTTTTTCAATTTTTAAGTTACGAATTACTGTTTTTGTGGTGAAAAATTAATATACTGAATTATTATTTTTCCAAATTGGGTAATATTTATTTATTTTAGAAGTTATGACAGGTATCAATAGTGTCCCATATTCATACGAGGGTAAATTTGAAAGTATTCAGATTTTTTTTGTATGATTGTGGACCTGAACAGGTTAAATTTGGCCTATCGTGCTAAAGCACTCAGGAACACTTAGGAGGATGGATAGAGGGATAATGAATTGCCAATAGATGCCTATGAACAGCTACCTTAAATTTTCTCATATCATAAGTGAGAGGAAAGCAGGAACTAGGGAGATCATTCCAGACTTTAGAAGCCGTGTAGAAAAATGTGGATTGCGCCCGTTTGGTACGACAAGTGGGGATTTGTACTGCATACTGATGATGTGAATGAGCGAACCGAGTGTTTCTCGGAAAGATAGCCCGAGAAGGTATCAAAGAATATAATTCAGCAGCACAATAGCCGTTGTAATAACGATAATACAAAGAAAGAACTGAAACCATCCTTCTATGCTCAAAGGACTGTATGTGAGAAGTTAAGGACGGGTCATTTATAAGCCTAATATCGCTCTCTTTTGAATACGATCAACTAACGATCACTAACCCAGAGGTGAGAATTATATTCCAGAACAACTATTTGTTGATTTTTGTAGTTTACTATTTATTGTTTCTGCTGTCCTCATTTAATATGTTCCTTAAATTGTATAATATAAATTAAAAGAACTCTTGTACTCAGACCAGATGTTTTGATTAATATTCTTAACACGTTCACTGCGTTATCAGTTATATGTAACTGGTAAGTAGTTTTCCGTTGTAACGGTCTCGTCCACCTACAGGGGGCAACAGAACATTTATTATCTGAGACAGAGCTGTGTTACAGGTACCTGAATAATTCTCACAATCTCTACTATCTGTTCGTTAGCACTATTACTACCGGTATCCGGTAACGCACTGCGCAGGTAATTATGCCGTTATTAAACTTACCAGAACCTCGTATCTGGTAGAGGATAGTTTGTGCGAATTTAGTGAACTTGTTTAACGTTTCAACGTTTATGTGTAAAAAATTACTTCCCGAGGTAAAAAAAAATTGTTCAGTTGGTATGTAAACAGTAATATAATTTACCAGAAATAGAGACTGAGAATATTTTGGAGTCAGAATTGCCATATAACGATAAAGTTACTCAAGAAATAAATTATGGTTGTGTTCCTTTTATTTTGGTAGTTGTAACGCCTGTAACTAATGATAAAAATGACCATCAACCTAATGTCTTACCGGAAATTCAGGCAGAGCAAAATATAGAACGTGTGGTGACAAATGAGGAAATTCTGCAAAAAGTTGTTCAACAAGGAAGCTCGACTGCTGCTAGTGTTCTCAGTACTTCAGGTGCCAACAGCGTGATTTGTTAAGTGATAGTGAGTCTGAAGTTGATCCATTTGCTAACGCTTCAGATGAGAATCAAGATTATTTTCCAGTTCTGATGTAGAATCACTATCCGAAAAAGTAGAGTCATACGATGAAGCTGAAACTGATGATTCAGAAGAAGAAGCTAGGGATATAAACGGTAAGTTTACAATTCAATACATAGCAATTATATAAAAATGTAAACTTTCACCATATCCACACATATTTAAAATACTTTTTGGGTTTTTTATGGTCTATATTTGTATTTATGTTATACAAATCTAAACGTTTCGATAACACTTACAGTTATCTTCGTCAGTAGTAATCTATTAAAATTGATCAAGGCTGCTATTAATATAACATTTTGGAAAACGTATACAGCGAACTCTAAAATACAATTTTAGTAAAAAATAACTAAATCGTTAAAAAATTAAATATTGTTAAAACTGCCTTCGACCGTTAGAGGGTGTTCTGATTTGTCATCTTCAAGACAGTTTAACAATGTTTAATTTTTTAATGATTTAGTTATTCTTTACTAAAATTGTATTTAGATTAATATACATTCAAATTGTTATATTAATAACTATTTTAATTTTTCAAACTTCACAAAATTGTTTTTAACACCTTGAACAATTTTAATAGATTACTACTGACGAAGATAACTGTAAGTGTTATCGAAACGCTTAGATTTGTATAACATCAATACAAATATATACCATAAAAAAACCCAAAAAGCTAAGTATTTTAAATACGTAGTAATTATGTTTATAACTTAGTTAGGACCAGATGTGTGGAGCACTGTAAACACAACTAGAAACTGTATGTTATTGAACATCCTGTTGACTGTATAATCAACATTAAAAATCAAGATAACTTATCTCCATTAGATGTATTTTCTTTGCTAATCACAGATGAGATTCTAGAAAAGATTGTAGTGGAAATGAACAGGTATGCTCAACAGCAATTGTGTACACAACGTAGAACAACAAAATCGAGACAAAATACCTGGGCTCCAACTAGAATGGACGAAATGAAAAGATTCTTCAGTATAATTATTTGCATGGGGTTGGCGAAAGTTCCTAATATTAATTTAAACTGGTCAAAAGATAGTTTATTCCATCTGTGATGCCCAGAGACAGATTCCTGTCATTACTTCGATATTTGCATTTCAACAATATCTGGATATCTGGATATGATTAACGCGAGATTCATGGCTGTAATGACTCCTGGAAGGGACGTAGTGATAGATGAAAGTATGGTGCCTTGGTGCGGTCACCTGGGAATGCGGAAATATATCAAAAATAAGCGCACAAGTACGGCGTCAAATTGTATAACCTTTATACTGTAACAGGATTCAGTTACAATGTGAGAGTATATTGCGGGAAAGAGGATTCGATAGGAAGTAAAAACCGTTTACATCAAGTAGTTTTAAAATTAATGTCTGGATTGCTAGATAGTGGCAGAACTTTATACGCCGACAATTTTTATTCTGGGATTCCTCTTGTAAAGGAGTTATTAGATCGGAAAACTTTGTATTGTGGTACACTCAGAAAAAATACGAGGGGTCTGCCAAGGGAAATCGTTACCAAAAAACTAAAAAAAAAATGATATATGTGGACTAGAAAATCAGCACGGTATAAAAATAATACAACAGACAAAAGATCTGTTGTGATGTTATCTAGCGAACCTGGGCATACAGCTAGTTTATGTAAAACTGGAATAAAGCCTAGACCGAATAAGGATGGTGAATTAGAAAAAGACATTCTGAAACCTAAAGTTGTATTGGATTACAATAATGTTAAAAAGGGTGTTTACTATAGCGACCAAATGTCCGCTTATTATAGTTCTTTGAGGAAGGGTCTTAAATGGTACCGTAAGGTAGCGTTTGAGTTGATATTTGGCGCTGCTATAGTCAATGTTTGGATTATCTATAATGAACTAAACCACAATAATAAACTTCCACTACTGCCATTTCGCGAAAAGCTGCCGTTTCTATTCAGCAAGATTACCTACCATCTGAACATATCAATTCAAAAAAAAATACATTTGCTAAAAGAGAGGAAGGTCCAGGTAGAAAACGCCGTAGAAACTGTACAGCCTGCTATAAAATACTAAGGCAAACATTGAAAAGCAAAGAAGCGGACAAAAAAGTTAATAAAGTAAACATATACTGTGATGACTGTGAAAATAAACCAGCGTTATGCCTAAACTGTTTTAATCTGAGGCACCAGCGATAATATTCTTAATCCTAAGATAGTTATTTTTCATTTTTATAGACAAACCTACAAAATAATTATGTTTTCTAAGTTCTTTCACAAAATAAACCACTTGTTTGTTTAATTGCTAATAAATACGTTATCGGATGTCGAAATCTAGTACGATGGCCGTTGTATATCGAGTGAGATGTATACTACCAGATAGCGGAATTGGATTTAGTTTGTCTATGTGAACGTTCAAATCAATGACAATTTTATACATAGTACTTACTAGACACATATGTCCGGTATTGCCTAGTAGGTATTCGGTCTGACCAGACCTGGAAGTCCGGTAATGTCAGGAACGACATAGTACCTAACATTGCCGCCGCAGTAAATCGGCCGATAAAATAATATCATTCTTTAGTGAACGTTTATTTTAGAAGTGTGAAGCTCAATTTCGTGCATTCGTATTGAGTCGTCGATCGGAAGCTCGTCCAACTTAGCCCGTTCTCTCTCTCTCTCTCTCTCTCTCTCTCTCTCTCTCTCTCGTCTGAGAATTTAATTATTTATTAATTGGGGTTAATCTACATAATAAATGCGTGTATTTTAATAGGGAACGTTAAAGAACAATTAACACCTACATGTCGGTCCACTTAAAACGAAAATATATGCATTTAGAGCGAAGTTTGCACGTATCAAGAACACGTCATTTTTTTTCAAAATTTGAAATTGCAGTTACCTTTATATTACTTTGATGTGTCACTGGTTAAAATTTCGCACGTTTTAACACATTCGGGGACAAGACGACATATGCCGTCCCGTTAGCAGGGACAAGACGGCGTACGCCGTCCATATAAATATTCATGTGCTGACACAAGACGGCACACGCCGACACATCTTTACGGTATTCCTATTACATACATGCTTAGTGTCCCACGAGAAAACATAAAATTACGAAGCATGTCCTAGTAGAACTTTTGGTGGAACAATTACCCTAACCTCATTTGTTTCTAGTGCACGTGGTTACGTGTGTGCCTCTGTTGCTTATAAAAGCTAACTTTTTTGTAATTAAAAGTGTGCCATAATTCGTAAAAACAATCATAAGTGTCTGGTAAGCAACCATTCTTTGAAATAGTATAGAATTGAATTAGATAAACTAAAAATAAACAATAAAATAATAAATAAAAACGGAGATTACTAATGATGTTTACATTTTGTCGTATAACGTCGCTAAAATCGAGCATCGAGTCTAATATTTTTGTTGTTTTTGTAAAATTTGATAAATCATTCTCCCGAGTTTGTACATAACATGACATAATATATAGGTTATACCGGGTGGTAAAAAGAATTTATAATATGATATAAAGTGGGGATCAATATGTAGTTACAAATATCGACATAGGATGCTGGAGTAATACGTGGTGAAATTAAGGATTCCACTGTTTGCTCCAGTGGCGTCCAGTATAAAAATTATATTGATGTTTTTAGAAAATACTCATACACTCAGCTAACTGCATACCTTACTAAGTAAAACATTATTATTTTCATGTTTTCCGGGTGGTTTTTTACAGATAAAATGGGGAGAGACTTTTACGACTACATGAAGAAGTTAGTCTGAAAGAGAAGAATTCAGTGTTGATGATGATATTCTAGATCCACCTTTTCTTGCCGATACTGCTACCGATTCAGATACAACTGATACCCATGAATCGCTTACAGAGCAAAATGATGTTGAACTTGAAAATAACAGCGTTGATGATGAAGATGAGTGGTGTGATACTGTAGCTGACATTCCTGATTTTTTATTTGACAATAGTGTTACTGGGCTCAAACTTGTTTTTGAAAATACACCATCCTCTGTTGAATGTTTTGAAAAGCTCTGGGATGAGGAAATAATGAACATGAGATTCAATTCTATAAATACTGATATTTTACAAAAGAGCAGCCGACCCCACAGCAAACATTGTCGACATCGATCTATTAGATCAATAACTATGACTGAACTCAAGCATTTTTTAGCATTGTGCATCTTACAGGGTCAATACAAATATGATTCTATCCGAAAAATGTTCAGTATGGGCCCTTTATACTACTGTCCCATTTTTCATCGTACTCTGCCTGGAAGACGCTTTGAGGAGATTTTAAGATGTTTTAGTTGTTCTTACGGTCAACTTCACAATCCGAATGATAGACTAACCAAAGTTCGACCCCTTCTGGATAATTTATTATCTAACTATAGAAGTGCTATTGTCCCAGCAGAACATTTATCTTTAGACGAATCACTTATGCTTTTTCGTGGTCGGCTAAGCTTTCGACAATACGTAATAGGTAAAAAGGCAAAACATGGGGTAAAATTTTATTCTGTTTGTACAACAGATGGCTATGTTTTAAATCTTCAAATTTATTCTAGAAAAAGCCAAGAAGCAAATGGTTATCCAAACATGAGAGATTGGTTCTATCTTTATTGGATCCATATTTAGATCGGGGCCACCATGTTGTCATGGAGAACTTTTATAATAGTTTGTCTCTGTCTAATCGCCTTGTTAATCGAAACTCTCATACTACTGGAACTTTACGACAGAATAGATTAGGAAATCCTGAGGCTGTTGTAAAAGCCAAACTGAAAAGGGGCGACCATTGCTGGAGGAGACGTGGTAAGACATATGTGTCTAAGTGGAAAGATAAACGGAATGTATTGTGTGATATCATCCGAAACTAATTCAGGTTACAAATAGATATAGTAAAGAAAAAATAAAACCGGAAGGAATATCCAATTACAATAAGTTTATGTCTGGTATTGACCGCAATGATCAGATGGTTAATTATTATTCATCACCCAGAACGAGCATAAGGTGGTACAAAAAAGTAGTGTTCAATTTGTTGGACATTACTCTATGGAATGCATATTACATAAAAAAGAAAATTGATAACAAAATGACTTTTCTTCAATTTCGCGAAGAATTTATAAAAGAATACTTGGAACTCGATAAGGACATACACGATGGAAGATTATAACTGAAATCGGGTCCATTACACGGAGGTAAAAGAAGGAGAGCTGAACCTGGCCCACCAAATATACATCCTGAAATGCACTTTCCCGATGAAATTCCAAATTCAAGGAATCCTACTAAATGTTACCATCTGAGATGTAAGAACTGTGCTTTAAAATCCGTACGGAAAGAAACAAAATATTTGTGTAAGACATACCCTAGCAAACCAGCTCTGTGCATCATACCATGTTTTGAAGAATACCATACACGAGTACAAACGATTTACTAGCCAAAAAATGTTTTGTTTATGTTTGGCAATAAATGATGATAATTTCTTAATCTCTTTGTACTTTTTTTCGTACGACGGGATATGCAGTCATGGCTCCCACCTACCACCAAATGGATTTCGTAGGGACAAGACGGCATTTGCCGCACTACTTTTTTTTTCAAAAAAACTAATTTTTTGTTTATGTGACATCGTCTATTAGTCTTATTATGACTTTTCCCGTTTAAATATTAATAATAACTGGGTGCGTTTTTACAATCCACATTTTTTTACTAGTGTCCGTGAATGTGTTAAGACAAAAATAAGGAAGCTACGACCACTGAAACCGATCATATGTAAAACACGGGCCGCATAACTACATTTTTATAATTTAATTTTTAATTAAAGTTAAGCGTCTAAAAAATGTATATTTTCTGAGTGTTATTATATGTCTACAGGGAGGATCTCTGCCAAGTTTCACATCAATTGGGTTTACAATAAAAAAGTTATAAGCTTTCAAACTGACCTATCTTGCTTTTTGAAACCGATAGTAGTGCGGTTGTATCGTGTAACAGCACATACACAAACATTTTGACATTTTTAAATAACCACGTGTTTGGACCTCAAAACGATTTTATTTTAATACGAATTTTTTAACCAATTACAATAACGTTTTAGGTATGAAAGCTAAAGACAAAATGGTTTCTTATTTAATTTTGGTGCCTTATAAAATAAGCAACAGGTGGTTATCAAAATACATAATAAAAATATGTATACACCACGTAGAAGTGTACTGTCGGATGCTTATCACCAATTTAGAATCGCTAACTTCCAACGAGTTTATATTTGAAAGTAATAAACGATCCCAGATAATACATATTGTATATGCAGTTAATAAAAAAATGATTATAGCACGCCCAATTTAATTCTAAGCTAAATCGATAATGCCATATGTTAAATCTATGTACCTTTATCGTGAGAGCTAAACAAAACAAAATTTCGCTAAATTAATGTATAATTATTAACAGCGAAAATTGTTATACGCCCTCTATACTGAAAACCACGCAATTAGCACAGCACAAAAACCATATATTTTCAAAAGCGCTGATGTAATGATGGATATATTAAAATTACGTCTTAAATTAATTACCTGTTCTTCTAGCTTCAAATTAAATGTTTCAATTAAATACTTTAAATGCGCTCTTATTTTATTTATTGTTGAATACTCCTTTATTACCAGGCAATGCTAAAGCTCACTTGAAAAAATATTCACTGGGATGCAATAGTTTGCAAGCCTGACAAGATTCCATTTTCTAATTAACAAGTACATTTTTCACATAAAGGAAGCTAAAATAGGAATTCCACAATCACGAAAAAATTCGATTGCGTGTTACAGTGTTTAGTACAGAATCAAAAAACTGAAAAAAAATTGAAAAGGTGACTGTAAAGCACAAAAAATACATTAATTTAAAAACATAAAATACTGATAGTAGATCTCTTCATGTATCACTCCTGAAAACTAAAAAAATTACAAATTTACAACCCGCATTAAAATGTCAGGTTTGTATTTAAAATCAATACTGATTCCCTCTTTATACCATGGATTAATGTCACTACACAAAATCACACAAATAATCCCGTACCAAATTCTGTTAATAAAGCCAATTTTTCAGTAGTTAAAAGAAAATCATATAAAGCTGTAACTTACGGATGAAAAATCACATTTTAAATTATCAACTTTCTAATATAGCCCTATTTTTATAAAGGCCGGGTCTTCATTAGGGGTTGAGTTTCAATCGAGGGTTATAATGGAGCATCGATGCTGACAGTTATGATATCCACTCATTTCTACACTTAATGACTTGTGCAGATAACATGTCGGTCATTGTCTCTATTTACTTGCGAACTAATATTCAGGAATATGTTTACAACTTGCTTAATAGGCATACTTTTTGATATCAGTTTCATGTGAAGCCCATTCATATATTTTGAGTACAAAAGCCTTAATTAAAAAATATATTAAAGTAACATTCGCACTAGATATGAATATAGTACCAAACAGTTCACAAATTGCCAGTTCATGACCGGAATGAGATATAAAAATTAGTACTGTACAGTGAAAATACAAATAGTATAAGCCGTACAATGAATGACGAAATCATATTAGTGCATATGTTTGCGTATACGCATTAAGATACTGAGTTTCTTATTTCTTTCACGTAGTTTTATAAGGATGCCGAATTATTTGAATTTCTGCCGTTTTATTCATTCATTTTGTTTCGAAAAACAAACAATGTGTCCGTTTCTGCCAAAAATTACATTAAATAGAGAATATGCATTAACAAAAAAAACGTTAGAAATAGCTATAGGGAAAGTTATAGGGAATCGATGCAGCATTAAATTCTGCCTCCCACAATAATACACAGAGTATCACATTTTAAAGAACGAACTTTTTCAACTTTGAAAATAATGTAATTGGTCTCAAAATTTTGGACACCCTGTATGCAATAAATCAATTGTCAATGTGGATTTCGAAAGTATCATTCTTGTGCTTCCGTCTACCATAGAAGAGCTTACCACCCGTCGTAAATGAGTGTCCAAAATAAGGTTGCACCTTTCAAAATTTTCGAAAGAATCAAGATATCCAAGAAACAGCTGAAAATAGATACAAGGAAACCTAATAGAACTCATCATGGCATTTTCTCAGGAATCCAAAAATGAAATAATATACCAGGTGCTCCATTTAAAATAAAGAAATTAATGGCGACTTTCGGGATAATGTGAAATGGTGTAACCTTGATTATTTTTTGACGTTTCTAAGAACTAATAGAAACTTTCAATTGCAGTCATGTGCGTACGTTTTAGCCAATTATTATAGTGGGAATAACGTATCTACATTAATACCGCGAGAATAATTTTAAGTATTTTGTTTTTATTGAGTGACAACGTATTTTTTGATTTGACTTCTGTCATCATTTGGAAGTTCAGAAACCTTCATTTGTTAAAATAAAAATATAATATTGAAAACGTGTTTCTTATTGTAACGTCAAAAATAATCCAACGAATACCACACGGGAGTTCGATAAATTAAAAAATAATTCTCCATATTTTCTCAACCCTGTTGTCATTCGGCAAAAAATTATTAAAATTGACATCTGTGAAATTCATAAATTTCTTGCGCTATTTTAATTTAGATTTATTAATATAATTATAATTATCACCACGTTTGAGTCCCAT